>DWPQ01000839.1:0-14271 GCA_018251795.1 Perichares adela | reverse complement strand
GACTTCAATTTTAAACAAAATATGCTTTAAATTTTAGTTTGGTAACTACTATAGTTGACTCTCGTTAATTCGAAACTTGAGGGACCCTTAAAATAATATGAATTATCAAGTGTTGATCAATTATTATTTATTAACTGCTATTCTTTAACAATGATAAAAGTTTAGAGGTACATTCCTGGACATACATGTATTCATAATATAAATGTAAATGTAAACAAACCGATTTATGAGAAGCATGTGTCAAATAGTCAAAATAAAAACAAAGGCTCCTTCATAAAAGTTTGAACTTGTAGTAAAATGTTCTTACAATCTTTCTGCTGCTTTCTCTATGCAACTTTGAATTGTCAGATGCCAATGAGTTCGACTTAACGTGTCGTTTCGTTATATTGCAATGATATGTTCGTTCGAATTATCAAGTGCATAAAAATATATTGATTTAGTTCGAACATTAAGAGATTTTGTAGGGGACTCGTAATAACTTTGAATTACAGAGAGGTTCGAATTATCGCAGGTTTGAATTAACGAGAGTCGACTGTATTACCCATCCGATAACAAAAGCAGACAAGATATTTAGAGAGCTCGTTAAACATGCCGAGGGCCGTCTCAGATGGGGCACTGGGGTAATACGTCTCACTCAGATGGCGCGACTTGACCGTCTCACAATTGTAGGCTATTATCGAGACCTTGACCGCGTTATCGATGTGCGATTTTCGCTTTAGGCTCAGTGCAAACGTAGACTCATCTCGTTTCAACACGAAATCGATATGGCTACAACGATTGCAATGTCCAATTGTGGCTACCAGCTCTTTCAATTAACAAGAGTCAGATTTAAGGTTGTTTTTACTTGCCTGGCTTTTGACTATCACCCTCCCTAGATTCCACCGTGATATACGGGCACTCCTCTCACTTACGGCATGTTAGGTTCTCGGTATAGCGAAACGGTATAGGTTAATCGAAACGACGTAAGTCGAAGCGAGGTTAGTCGAGGACTGATTGTCTTTCAAATTTCGGTGTTGGAGAACTAGTAATGAGTGGTCTCCAGTTTCAGTTTTACCTGGCAACGCAGAGACGGTGCCTCAAGTGTTGTGAACTTCGTGTGCAAAAGTGACCGCTTACCATATGTCTGCGAATGACAAATGTGTTGGCTATGAACTTAAAAAATATATATTCAAGGTGTACGTATACCTAATGCTTCACGTTTTCTGTATTTTTGTATGACTGTATAAGAAAGAAGAAGTAACGTAATGGAATTAGTGAAACAACTCCGGATGTTGGAACATATTGTCCGCGCTGAGTTAGCTCTATCTTTGCCTTTTCGTCCTTAATACCAAAGAGTCATAGACAATCCCAGGAATGCCATAGACAAACTTTAATTAATATAAGCCGTGATTGGTTTTGGACTTTACCAATGGAAGCAAAACACATGTGTCCGTCCACTATCATTAATGCCTGCACTATTATTTAATAATAATCAATATCAGTAAAGTTACCAGTTGCCGTGCCAGGACAGACGTTTGCGCAACGCCTAATGTATATAAATTGATATCTCTGACGCAATGTATATAAATAAATTGAATTCAAAATATAAGATACCATCCTGAAATTGCCTCTTCGATTTTCGTGTCTTCTGAAACATTGAATTACATTTGAATATATCAATGTGGGTTGACTGCGACATACCGTCATCCATGTATATGTATGTATAATTTATTTAATATTTTGACTGACTTATAAATCGTATACAATTTTCCTATACTTACCAATATAAAATTATTGATCATGCAATATATACCTATGTATTAAAGAGATTTCGGTTATATAGCATTATATAGGATTCATTGCAACTCGTAACCTATGTCTAGAATTTGGTATCTACCGCCGATTAGCAGTATATTTACAATTAAATTTGATATACCTCTTCGGTATTTTACTGATATTTTCTATAATGTAACGTTTCCTCAATTTTCTTCATTCAGGATATGTCCACTTCATTAGTACATCGTTACGCTTGTCCTTTATTTATTACAAAAGTTTGACTCTTGATTAATACACAATGACACTTTGTTAACTAAATACTTTGAAGATATCGAAAACTGTGAGTGTATTTTTTTTAGTATTAACTATGACTTCACAGCGAAGGTCTAATATGACATAGTTGATGCGCGCAGCATGCAATAAAATCTAGATGCGTAGCAAAGTGTGATAAAAGCGCGATTGGGGGTTGTGTTAATGGCATGACTAACTATCGTCGCGGATAAAAGTAAACTGAAGTACAGCGCGATAAGTTGGGACGTGTACACTGAGTAGAACGGTTTACAGTATCATAATCTTTGTACATGTCGCACCTTTAGAATTATAGTGTCCTAATTCAAAATTTATCAAAAAATAGTTAAGGTCATGTAATGGCTTACAAACTCATCCTTTATCAACTGATAATTCGAACAGAGTCATTTTTAGTGCAAAAAATTGCAGCATGATATGTCGGTACCTTAACGCAAAATAATAAAAATAAAATAGAATGAATAATCGGATTTTATATTCCTTTATTTTATTTATTTTTATTTAACAAATTTGTACACACAAAAAATTATACAGAAATTTAAAACTAGACAAATTGGTACAGGGGTTCTACTTTTTCATATCGAAATCTCTTCCAGTAGACCCGTAGCAGGAAACAGCAAATAAAAGGCAAAATAAGTAAACAATAAACTCAACTATAATTTAAAATTAGAATATTGTACTTTCCACGGCAATTCTTATACGACTAGCGGACTTACAAACGTTATTCCACGATTCCCAAAAAAAAACAGTTTTTGGCGTTAAGCCACTATAATTCTAAAGGTGTGATGTATTGACAGTCTAGTGCTTTGAACGTCGAAACGTCGGGCAACTGCACAGGGGCCTGGAGTCCGATTTAACGCTTTTCAAATATTTCACTTATACGCTTGTTAGAAATTGGTTGTCCCTTGCTTCGTTAACGCGAAATATAATTAGGAAACGTATATATCTTCATGTCTTCTGACAATCCGCACTTACGTACGATTCCCCGGAAAATATTTCGTCGTCACTATTACCCTTTAAAATCCTCCAGGCATTAGGTACCAAAATAATACCGTTGAAATATTATTACAGAGTAAAGTACAATTATTATTGTCATCAAAAACTGTTTTTTATTTACATTACCCTGTATGCGTGTGTACTTGACGGATTGAAGCACACACTCTTGTGTATGTGTAGTGCGGATTGGGGCCATGGTCGCGTCCAGGTGATCCAACAGCCGATACAGAACAACACGTACCTGCAGCAGCTGTACAACGCGCAAGGGCCGCTCCTCATGCCAGGGAACATAGCACTGCATCCGGGCATCAATTCGCAACAAATACAAGTAAGTCATTCATTAAATTATTTATTTATTTATTTATTTAATTATTTATCAATTATATGTAGGTATGACCTTTAACAGCTATTGAGGGCCTGGACAAAAATACGGTTTAAGAAGAATTTAATTTAATTTACTAGCAGTGCCCGCGGCTTCGCACGCGTGGAAAGCTCTCAGCAGCCGAGATTTTTTAACATTAATCGTTATTTTTCAGTCAATTGACATATAATCATAATGCACTATTGCCTACAACCTTCTCAAAGGATTGCACTATCTTTAATAAGAAAACCGTAAAAAAAATCCGTTCAGAAGATTTTGAGAAATAGGGGCACATACATGAGGGGACTTTGTTTTATAAATAAGTATAGATAGAGAATTAAATAATCCACTGACTGAGAAATCATAAAATAAAAACATTAATTTAGGACGTAGGTTCAAAAAGTTATGTAACACACAAAATTAAATATATAATTATAAAAGTTGGTTAACGTTAAACAAGAAATATTGGGAGCTAAAAAACAAAAAATCTTTAGATCTGGCATTTATGGTAGTCAGTTAGCGGTTAGCGTTTACGTTACACGACATTTTAAAAATGTATGATAATGGCATTTGTTTACGGAAAAGTGTTGCTCAGTCACGTCAAACAAATTTCCGCAGCGAATGTCATTACCATATGTGAGTATGTATAAGTATGTGTATATACACACACATGTTAAACATAAAACACGCATCGATTACATTATATGTTTCAAAATAAAGCATTTACAACAATTGACTCAATTTGTTTAGGTTATAGCAGCAGGTAAGCCGTTCCAGGGGAGCCAACTTGCTCCGCATATGCTCACACAGGGGAAGCAAGTACTGCAGGGACAGGCTGGTAAGTGTCCAATACTATCACTTATTTCATCCAATAAAATATCTACGGATTCGATCAATTATATTGAAATGGTCAATATACTTTGTCAGTTTTGTGACTACTACTTAACAACATTGTTAAGTGTCTGCGACACCTATTCAGATTTTGACAGTGAAGTGTTTTTAAGTATTATGGAATTACGGACAATTTCATTAACAATTGTAAGTGTGAAGAGTATTTTTTGACTTAGACTTAGCTTACACACAGATATTAACAAATTCACTCATGCCACCATAATTATTTTAAACACCATAAATGCTTTTTCACTTCCCTTTCATTAAGTCAACGCACTTGTTGCTATATATAATTAATTTTAATTATTTACCGTAATACATGCCCACATTCCCCATTTGTTTGATTATACCCGTTATTGTTAAAGTGTTTAACCATGCCCCAAATGGAAACAAGAACTTCTTGACTATTGAGGTTTGTAGTAAATTTTGCAGGTCTCTCGTACCCGGAACAAGGTTTACAAAGTTTTACAAATGAATAATTTTTGTATATTTATTAAGAGTCTGTTGATTGATTGATGATTAATGTGAATGTTCATATGTCTTTGTTTAACACCGGACTGTAATTTATTTTGGTTTTGTGTAATGTGAAGTTTAAACTGTTTGATTGGCAATAAAATTCGGATTTCTTTGAAGCTTCGTCCCAGAGGCATCTATTAGCAGCATTAGTTTGAAATGAACGCCGCTTCTTAACGTATAATTTATTACTTGTCCATGCAACTGGTGCTTTTTAATTTGAGCTTTTCACGCAACTTGGCAGGTCACATGCAGTAAAAATATCACATTTTTCCTACTAACACATGATTTATATCATATAACTGAAGTAAAAAGAGTTTAGTTTTTTATTTAGTTTTAAAATATGTATTTTTTATGTCAATAGCGACAAACCAGCGGACCGGCCAACTGACGGCCAACAAAGCGATCGCCGATGCGTTGCCGGCCAAGAAGGAAGCGAAAAAACCGCTTATTACTATTCTATTATATTTACGTTTATCTTCATACCTATACCTTTCTTCATTATGAAGTATTTATTATTATCGTGTCTTAATATAAAAGTTAATATTCCTACTTTTCATATAACCAATATCTGAACACAATACCCGTTCCCGGTATCCACATCAATAACAAAGCAAAACATTTTTATGTCAACTTCACAAATCACCGAATACACTGCAAAATTTACAATGCTTCTTGATATGTATGAATGAATATTATTTTTTATTATTAGGTAGACCGTCAACATGTGTATGTTGTCAATGTTATGTTGGGGATTAATCGATCCATCGAGACGATTCATCGATTTCACATTCGACGTGTCACGGATTCCTACAATGTTGTACTTCCATTTGGATAAGTGAACATGAATTTCGTCAGACCCGAACCTGCTACTAGTACGCTTTGTTTTCGTCGCATTTTTTCACAGAGTTTTAATTTGTCGTAAAATTACGGCTTACGCATTATGTGTACTTTTAGTTGATAGTATCGTAGCTAGTGTAGTGTGTGTATCGTACGTTAGAGATGCAGATGCTACAAATTTTTTGAGTGTCATGTTTGTGCACGTAGCATCGTTCCCGGGGTACACGACGATCCCAGCGATCCCCACCACGCAGAACCAAACGTTCGTGTTCAGCCCGTTGGGGGTGATCAACTCGCAGCCGAACATCTTGCCGGCGCACTCCCAGTCCTCGGTCTCCGGTATCGGACAGCAACAGAAGCCCCAAGAGATGCATAAGGTAACTATGAACTTGAATTATAGGTACCAATACGGTTATTACATAATATACATACATAAAAACCCACAATTGTCCCGCTGCCTGGCTTGGGTCTCCTCTCAAACAGAGAAGGTTTAAGGCCATAGTCCACCACGCTGCAGCGCTGGCCTAGTGCGGCTTAGTAGACTTCACACACCTTCGAGAACTATTTATGGAGAACTCACTGGTGTGTGGTTTCCTTACGATGTTTTTCTTCACCGAAAAGCAAGTGACAATTGATTTCTAATACGCAAATAACTTACAAAATTATTGATGCACGCCGGGATCGGAAGCGCAACCTTCCGTTCGGGAGACCAACCACTAGTTTCAAACCACTTGGCTGTCATCAATACGCTTATTACACACGCTAAAAACTGACTATGTAATTTGTTATCATATTATAATTAGGTAAAACCTAATTTTTAGATCCCTGTTAATAAAAATTGGGTGGGTGGATGAGTATGAAATATGGTACAGTTAAAGTGTATAATATGGAAAAGGAGTGTATTCACACATAATTTTTTTATAATATGCATTAGATATTTAGAAATTCATCAAAATAAACGTTACGCACACTGCTAAACTTTTAATACGCATACTCGATATATTTACTCTTATGTTTTGTTGATGGAAAGTCTTATTATTTGTGTACATAGTGTCTCAAGATTTCTTTCGAACTCATTTTTTTGTTGTTGAGAATAATGGTCGAATTTTGACCATTAGACGATTATGAGTACCTAATTATAGTAATGTTTCTTTTCTCTCTCTCTTCCCTCAAGTACCTACGCATAAGTCAGTCATCTTAGGTCTTACAAGAACTTATTATTTACTAGCATTAGTTGAATGAAATATGATGGATGGTAATGACGATGACAATTGTTTTAACAGGTGATTAGTGGTGGGAAGGTGACGGCAACCAAGGTAGCCGCGGCGGGGCAGGCTGTCCCGGTGCAAGCTCAATGCGTTCAAGTGTCACAGCCTGTGCTCGGGCAACAGCCTCAGGCGCAGATCATCAGCCCATTACAGGTTTGTGTGCATACTGGATATTATGTTTACTATTGTCTCGCTAAATAGGTCGTTGCAGTGCTCGCCTAAGTATTTGACCCTATTGAACTACGCTACAAGCTCATTATCATACCATAAACTGCGTACTGCGTTTCTATTTGCGCGTGGTTAAATCAGTTATAAAGTCTGGCCAGGACTGTACCTTAATGGCGAGTAATACTTATATATCGAATACATATATTTTGTGTCGAAGGTTAACTAAACAGGTCATCATTTTTGTTTTAACGGTCGCTTCTAACATAGTGTATGTTTCCGAGGATATATACAAATAGATTTTATTAGTCAGAGTAAGGTAATTAATCAGTCAAAGTGAATCGGATGTCAAAGACATAGCAGGATATGAAGTAGTTGAGAACTACATATACCTAGGCTCTACTATCACCAATACTGGAGGTTGCGAAGATGGAATTCGGAGACGTTGCGCAATGACCAGATACTCAGTCGAAAAACTCACAAAGATTTGAAAAACGCAGAATAACCCGAAACACAAGAGATAGACTGATGAGGTGCCTGGTCTTTCCAATCTTTCTACATGGAGATGAGACGTGGACGCTGAGAATGAAAGACCGTCGAAAAATTGACGCGCAAGAAATGGGGTGTTGGAGACATCTGCTCAGAATCCAGTGGGCTATGCGTTGTACCAACTTCTTGGTATTAATAGAACTTAACCCAAGAGAAAGATTATGGTCAATTGTACAAACACGAATTCCTAAGTTGTTACACATGACTCGCCACAAAAACTCCATGGAACGTCTAGTGGTGCAAGGTTGAGGGTAAAAGATCTTGCGGAGGCTCTCCAACAAGATGAACAGACATAATTAAAACTCGGAACTCCAGTGTAAACGATTGCTCTCACTCTGCCAAACACCGACCTACGTGGAGATCTATCTCAAAAGGCGCTATAGAGCGAATCGACCAAGACATGACCACGACCACTCTGGGAAGAGTGCACGACTAAAAAGAGTAAATTAATATGCTTATATATTATATGCTTGAAAATTATATTCCCTAAATATTAATTTTGTTGGCATCTGCATACCGAAGAGCGTGACCCCAAAATATACCACGGAAATATATATATACCGTATTTGATACATAAATAAGTAAAAATACAATATTTTGAATCAAAACTATGTTTGCTTGGGTACAAGTATATTGGTATATAAATTCTACCTAATATGCATTATTTTATAATATATAAGTATCGCTCGCTTAATCAAAATTAATAATTAGACACTTGATTTGGTACTGCTTTCTAATGTCTGCGAAATATAGATGTATTAAAATTGTTCACGATTTTATATATGCCGCACTGCGATTAATGATTTGCGACCGTCTGTCTAAGCATTGCGATTGGGGTGGAAATAAACATTTTGCTTTTACAATTGTATGACACGATATATATTGTATAATAGTATAAATAACAATTTAATGTTTTACAAGAATTACGTACAATACGTAAGTACGCATTTTATTAGCAAAGCATGACCGTCTATTAAAGATATGTTAATAATTGCGAAAAACTGTTCTCTCCCTCTCTTTCTCTCTCTCTCTTTCTTTCTCTTTACTTTCCATTTACGCGCTGTTATTTAAACGATGTGTCCAGAAATAATATCAAGTAACACACACGTGACACATAAAGTACTTTTATTATGCAATAGCTGTGCCCGCGTCTCTGACCGCGCGAATATCAGAGTGTAGTAAAGTATTTCCCCCGTGAGTCGCGAATACCGCCGGATTTCTAAGATTAAAAGCTTACATTACCCCTCATTACATCAGCTATCTTCCAGTGAATATTCCGTTTAAATCGGTCAAGAATCAATCAAACAGACGGACAAAAACTGTTAAAAATGTTGTTTTGGTATATGTACTTTGTAATACATACATAATTATGAATTTAGTAAAAGCGCTTATTTAATTATTATAAACAGACAATCCAAGTTTATTTAGTTGTATAGATTAATACGATGATTATAAAGGAGTTATTGAATGTTTCTTAAATTAAAAAAAAATAGGACAGTGGGAATCTAACTTTAAAACGATAAAAGATATGCTTTTTTTATAGCAGCAAGTTCCACCTTTTTAAGATTATACTAAACAATTAATCTAACATCTTCAATCGGCAGCGTTCTCAATATATTTTCCGACCAATTTTTCCAAATTTAACAGATGAATAGATTACCTACCATATAAAATGAGCAGAGTAATATATCTTAAGTAAAATTATGGAGAGGTAGGTTTAGACGTATATTATGTGGTATTAAATCGGTAGCAGTAATTATTCTTCTTTGAAATTACAAAAAAGTTGCACCGTTGCAATTTAGTTATTGTTATCTATAATTATATCAAATACTGTGGGAAATGTAAAGTGAATTATTTTGCTGATCATGCCAACATCCAACGTGATTGGCTTCATATTAAAACAGATTGTTATTGTCTCGACAATATGTACTTGATTCTAGATAAGTCTTTTTCAAAGTGGGTGATAACCTCCCTTTGTGGGTGCTGATGGACTAGAGCGTGCGGTAAAGGGCCCAGAAATAAGGGGGTTGAAACACGATCATCATTGTAGTCAAGTTATTCAAGAACATTGTATTTATTATTTTTATGTGGGTATGCGAATAGTGTTCGAATCGAATAGTAGATTGGAGTCGAAATTCGAATCGAATATTCGAAGAGTTAGAATAATTCTAATTTTCCACCAAATCAGTTGATTTTTAAAATAATTTTGTGATATTCTCAGTAATTCGTAAATTTTTGATAATAATTCGGAGCTATCGTGTGATTTGTGAACTCTATTGTACAAGAAAAACTGATAATCAAAATATCAATAATATCTCCTGTTGTAATAATTTTAAATAAAGTTATTAGTTTTTGGTAAAGTACTTAAAATTGTACACAGTGACGAATCTCAGGTTTAAAAATTTATAATTACCGGAAATATTTACGGATAGTTCGAAAATTCTTAGACTATTTGTCAATTAACAAATTATTCCTAAATTCTAATTATTCGATTCGAAATTCGAATCAAATAATAATATTCGATTCGATACGAATAATTCGCAAATTAGAATTATTCGCACACCCCTGATTATTTATTTATCCGGACTGTTAATAGAATACAGTCACGTCGAGCGATTCGGACCCATGACGGTTAGTGTAATATAAATTACTACGTAGTAAGTAGAGTGATTGGTTGCAGACTGGGGGCCAGGCGATGCAGTTCGCGCCGTGGCAGATTTCTGGCGCTCTGCCCCAAGTGTGGGCGACAGGGGGGCTCCAGGCCAGCACGATCCCCGCCGGTGGGCTACTTGCTCCTAACCCTATCTTCATCCGCGGCACCCAGCCAGACGCGACCCCCTCCATGTTCATCCAGCATTCACCACAGAACAACGTCCAACATACGAGTTAGTATTTACATTTTTACCTTAGATTATGTTTTACTATACGTATTTATCTACAGTCTTGTTGAGTCACCTCAGTTTTTATTTTATATTGTTTTAACTAAACAGTAGTTATAACTTACTGTCTCGGGTCGTCAGGAAAGACGGTGACAGTAGTAAAGACACTGTCCATGGCATCATTTCGATCTAATCGATTGTGAAAAATATATTGAGAAAAAATGCCTACGTCTCCCCCTCACGCTTACTGTATATACGTCTTAATTAAAGTATCGAAATATTGTCATGGATATTGTTTTATTTTATGTATATTTTCTAACACAATAGTACCTACCCGACTAGGGCGGGACGGAATGCATAAAACGTTCATTAATTTGTAATATTATTTTATATTCAGTTGTGTATATGTTTTAATCCAATGTGTGGTTGGACAGTGCGATTATGCTGTGCTGTTATAAGCTATGCGCATGCGCATTTAATTACTTAGCGAATGGTGTTTCGAATTACAATTTATTTTTGCTTGTTTTATGAATAATTCGTGCACTTGGCAAATTGTGCATTGTGTTTTTTGACATTCAGTTAATGTTTGGACAGATGTAAGCGTCGCGTGTGCGACTGTGACTACAGCGAAGCCCCGGGCCTCCTCCGACAACCTGGCGAAGGCTCCGCGCCCGCTCACCAATATCTTGCCTTCGACAAGCATTAGACCGGCTTCCTCTGTGTCCACACAAACTAATGCTAACGCGCAGGTTTGTTCGACGTCAATTTAAATCATTTTAATTCTTCCCAACAAAATTACATAATTGTCGTAATGTGGATTGACTTTTTTTATTTTTGCTTAGACCACTGACTGATTACAGTAAATAATAGTTAACCACTTAAAGGATCAATACATACAATAGAAAACGGATAAAATAACTGAAAAAAGGTACCGGATAAACTAACATAAAAATCGTTGCCTTTAGTTGTCTATAAACTGAAAGTCACAATGATAAAGTTAATTCGCAATATTAGAATATCAAGTAAGTGTGTAATAGTATACGATATTATGTAGAATTTTGAGTGGTAAAAAACCACATAATGATGTTAAGTATGTTTGCGGTTGTAATTATATGTTGGCGATCCAATTAAATAATAAATAATAAGATAAAATTAAATAAATTCACCAATTACAAGGTTTTAATATATCTCCATTGTCTATCCAGAAACAACGTGGCAAGATAGGCGTCCGCTCGCCAGCGCCGACTACTAAGCAAGATGCTGCGAATCAGACCAATAAAGTGCAGATCCAACCAAAGCAGCAGTATGTATATTACTTAATTTACTTACTGCTTGATTATGTTTTCCTAGTCTGCTAATGAAGACATATACAGGAATAAGTAAGGCAACGCTCTTGAAACCGACGACATTTATAGTATCGATACTTTTGATTATGAGTGAGAAAATCGATTTGGATGAAAAAAAAAAATTTGCTTTTCAATGTTTTTTACTTACCCGCTTGATGTTGAAAGGAAATGATATTTTTTTGACGAATTGCACTGAATTCTACTTTGTTACCTGTGTGTGGGTTCATACTCCAACGAAGTGAAATATCTCTGGCCTGAGCGTGTTCGTTATTATTATACCACTGATAAACCCGGCAGACATTGTCCTGTCCGGGAAAATGGCGACTGGAATAGAACAATGCTTTTGTAAAATATTGTTTTTATGTATCTCGTAAAACAACGAAATTCCCGCAAAAACTTTTAAAAACATGGGAAAAAAGTAACCTATTTTCATCCCAAGACCTTCAAGTATCTCAATTTAATTTCATCGCAATCGATTCAGCGGTATGGCCGATCACGTCACAGATAGACAGAGTTACTTTCGCGTTTATAATATTAGTATAGATCAATATTATCTCTTTCAGACTTCTCGTGATGAACTCGAGTGGCCAAATGACTCAGATAACCAGTGTGCAAGACAAGCAGCCGATCCCTAAGAACGCTCAACAACAATCGCTGTTAGCGCAGGTAAATATATGAATTTAAAGTTGGAAGTGATTACTGTTAATCAATTTAGAAGTGAAGGTTCACCTTCCGTTTAGAGGACCTGCGTTAGATCCCTGCATCCACCTCTCATCATCATCTCATCACCACAACTAATAACTGTTACACAAGTATCCACTTAGATTGAAAGGTTTAGGCCATGTCAGTTCACACTTCTAGCGCAGATTGGCAGACTTACTTACCTTCGAACGCATTATGGAGAACTCTCAATTGTGTCGGATAACTTATAATATTTTCCTACACCGTAGCAAGTGATAATTAATTTTTAATACGCATATAAATCGCAAAATCCAATTCAACTCATTTAAGAGATCAAAAGTAAAAACAAAAGGCTATCACACCTATAGGATTTTTTCTCTTGCGTCACGTTTGAGGAAACACCATGAGGAAGCTTGAGTATATCTGAGTTTTCTCCATAATATTTTAGGGGTGATAAGCTAACAAGCATATAGACAGTGTGTCATACTTTCTTATTGGAATACAAAACCTAAAAATGTGACAGTTCAGTTGTGACATCAAAACTTGCACAATCATCAAATAAGTAATATATCTTTACTACTAGATTTCTTTACTGTTTTCTTATCTTCCATTGAGAAAACCTTCTAAGCACTTTGGTGTTAAAATTATTATTTAAAAACATATTTAATTACTTGAAATATTACTATACTTGAGAACTGCAATGTTGGTTTGCACTCAGCAAATAAAGCTGTAACATCGACATTTTAATGATAATACCATTATGTACTTCTTAGTAATAACCGCCTTTTAGGGATATCCAATACGGATACATATCGATATATGTCATACGATACTAAATAATATTGTATCAAGTGAGAAAAGTGTTATATTCGTAACTTATATCCGTGATAATATGGTATCGAAACTCGACTACGATTCAGCTGAGCTTGTAATAATAATATAGTGGAAACGAATGCTTCAAGACATGACCGGGGCTACATCCACTCTTTAAGTCCAAGCTTGTTATTATAGGATAGCCTATGCTGTTCATGCTTTTAGTTGAACAACAGACAAGATTATTTCTTGTTGAAGGGTTTCCCCTTGTTTATGGTAGTGGAAATCTTTAACTTCCTAGCTTTCTTTCTTTACTTACAAAAATTCTCGAGTCAATCGCAAATAAGTGTTTTGGTTGCAGTGTCGGAGTGCCAGCTCAGTGCTAATCCTCCGTTATTTTACTAGCCGACACGATGTCGTTGATAATTTTGGTGTTATGGATGTCCATGGGCGACTTTGACCACTTATCGTCAGGTGGTCCATTTGTCGGCTTTTACATAAAAACAAAAGAAGTGCTTAAGTGCTCAAGTGATACTTTTGTTTCTTTAACAAATTTCATGTTTTGTTTGCGTTGACTTAGAAGACCAATAGAATCGAGATACAATATTATGTACTTCAATGTTTAAATTACGCAATAGATTATCTTGCGGTTTCGCCATCAGTTAAATAATTTATTCTGGAAAGTTTACGCATACCTATATAATATTAAGCATTTATGGCATGGTGGCTTCAACGTTGACCTTCCGAACATGGGGTACCTGGTGTGAATCCTGCACACATCTCGATTTTTTTAAAAGTAGATGCTAAGTAGAAGTTAATTATCTGCAAACTGGTGAGATTTCTATAACTGTTGGGGTTAGACCTTCGATAGTCAGTTGGTGGAGCTCCGCTGATCTAGTTCTTCTGTT
>DWPQ01000838.1:0-14277 GCA_018251795.1 Perichares adela | reverse complement strand
AAGTACTGACCAACTAAAACTGCGTTGTACTGCCCAGCCAACTCACAAGCGAAAACTTATAAACTCATTAAGAAAAAAAAACCATTAGATGCCAAAATTGACTATGATGTTACAATCCTCGAAAATTAACACATTTTTTTTTACCAGTACTGCATAATTATAAGAAAACAAAACAATACTCAAAATAATGGCTATTCGTTGCTCGATTTGTTATTTGAATTTAGATATATACTTATATTTAAACGAAACACGCTTATTGTACAGTTTAAAATTAATGAGATTATCTCTTATGATCCAATTAATTACAGTGTTAAATATAATAATTTGTTTATTTAATAATCAGTTGCTGCTACCACACAAGGGAGGTTATTTATTACTCCACTTTGAGAAAGACTGCGCATCAGCTTCTGAAAACAAAATGTTCAATGTTCCTTTTACAGGCTTATGTAAGTATCATCTATTGTCACAAAATTTGCTAAATAGTACCTAAAGCTGTTATCATAATTAATAAACAGAACTGAGCATAATTTAATAAACAGATTTTTGACCGTTTTTTTATTATGCATTAAATATATTTATATTCCATACTATCCATACATTGCGCCTGGTAAGAATTAACAGCAACTGTTTCGATTCTGAACAAGTGCTATTTCGATATGAGTAGGTAACTTAGATCGAAGCGAGAGGTTCTGTTATAATTAAGGAATACAAATGCCATTCTCCTTGACATTGACTTTGGTTCTAGGTTATAAGATCTGCCCGCGATACATTTGTGTAACAACATAGGGCTATGGGTAGCCTCGCAATGAGTCGTTATAACTTTCATAATGATATTCATACGAATATAATTGTGATTGATTAATTTCTTATCTGGTCAATGGTTTCAAGTACAAATAATAGGATAAATAAATAATCGTATACGTGTATTTTTTTTTATCCTGTGCATATAAATATATTTTTGATGTAAGATGTAATATATTTTGGCCAGCAATGCGACGAAGATTGGCTTGTTGACATGGTCGCTCATGGGCGATGGTGACCACTTTTTCATGTTAGTAGCCAACAAACGAAAATACGGACCATTTTATAAGTTTTCACGGCCATTCAAGGGCAACCACAACGGCAAAGACATCATAGACGCATTGTCCACGGTGTAGTTTTGCCTTCAACGTAAAGTTCTCCTTTGTCTAGACTTTGTCTTTGACTTAGAACTAATGTACAAGTAAGTAGACAATTTTCACATAACTCGATGGCCAAAAATCAAGTATGAAACCTTTAAGATATATCGTTCCTTTACTTCGCGTCGTCTGGTGAAAACTATTTTATTGGTTAACCGTATCTTAAATGAATACTAAACTTCAGACAAGTTTTTAAAATAGGTTTCAAAAGGATTGTTTTACTGGCAACATTATATTCACATCTGGTGTCATTAGAAGTACCTACTAGATAAATGTGGGTGGTAATTGTACCGAAGCGTTAGTATCACTATTTTGATTCCTAAGACGCGATCTGCACAGTCTGATTCTAAAAACCTAAATATCCTCTCCTTAAAAACATGCTAATAATATTATTTTATACTTATTGAATCGAAAATACTGGTTTACACGTGTTGACAACGCTCTATTTAGAATTAGCGATTTGATATATCCGATCGATTGTTTATTTCCGGAATTAGGAGATCGCGTCTTGTAATTACAGCACGCGTAATTCTGATTCTGCCTTAATTTTTTTTCCTTGTTTTCTTATATTCTCGTATTTCTTAGAAAATATCCAGAGTATTTATAATGAACTGGGTTTGAGAAGACTATTTTATTTTTCGCTTTAATCTCAGGGTTGACCCCTTCACCAGGTCAACGATATCCGTTCCAAATATAAAATTTATCAATAATAACTTCATTAAATAATATCAATTCATTTAATAACAATTATAAGTATCTTCAGTGCCAGTTTTGTATCTGACACCAGGAGGAGCGTATATTTACTGCATTCATATAAAAATGAACGGTCCAAACTTTTTAAACATTCTCGTTTTGTGGATGTGCATAACAGGTAACTTAAAATATTTTGAATTATGTAAGCTATGATGTAAATATTAAGGGAAACTATTAAAATAGAATTCTCGGGTTGTCGTAATTTTAATACTCTTATTTAGCCGGGCATGTAAATATACCTGACTACAATACCGGAATACTGTCTTGATAAACGGGTTAAGTCCAACTCCAGCGACCTCTAGCAGGAAGAACCGACCGCCATTGCCTGCTCCATTGGCCAGATGTTGGGACATCAGGCTTAATGACGGTTAAAGCTTCTTTCGCCGCAAGAAAATATATTTATGTAAATATGTAGTAGGATTTTTGAGTTTTTTCTGCTAAATCTCTGAAATTTTCATGAAATTACTTAAATTGTAAACTCTAATTATACAACTTTTCCAGTTTCCTCGTCTAATGAAGGGATACAAGATAAAAACAAAAATGTTCAAATTGTTGTAAGTAATATTCATAATATTATTATGTTAATTTATACGTTATTGCTTAGGTGTACCATTGACTATGCATTGTCACATCATTACAAAGAAATATATGAAACGAATACATTTATTTTTATTAAAGAATAATTTATTTTCTATAATTGAAATAAACTTGATAGATAGCTTCTTGGATAGTCTGTATCTCTTTAGTATGTTCCCAATTGACCATCCATACCGTAAATTCAAATTATTTAATTCGCCAGAAGTGGGGTGCTAGAAAGGCAATACTTTGTATATTAATTAATTATATATTGAATGAATTATATATATTTTTTAATAATAGTAGTGTTTAAGATGGCTGCTTTTTGTTTATAATTATTTTAACTAGTAAACGTGGCACGCGGGAACGCAAAACAGGATTGTTTTGTCATTACAAACGCCTTATCTGGTTTATGTTCTGAGATATTACGCTTGTACAAAATGTTGCTATTATTCAATATCTCATGCCAAATTGAAAGAACGTACGTATAAAATATAATCTTATAGACATAAGTATTGCGAGGACCGACGACAAATTACTTATTTTATTTATGTTGATGTCACTGATACACTTATGCACGTAATTTTTTTCATTCTACTGCTTTAGTACATAATATCTGTCCAGCGTGGTCGAATACAAGAACCCTCGCTAGGTGACGCAATCGTCGAAACATAAACAATTTGTCGACACAAAATTACATGTTATATTTTATTTATTAATATATTCGGTAGGTCTGAGAATAGATTGTAAACTATTTTTCATACCCATAAGTGGGTTGGGTTATCCATCCCATTTTTTTTTTTTTTGGTAATATGTATTTATTTTAATTTTTAATTAAAAAATAGATACAACCCCTAATTTTCACCCTTCCATCACTAACCCCCAATTATTCACTACATTTAATTTGTATGGCAAAACGATATTTACGCGGTCAGCTAGTTTTTAAATAAAAAACAGCTCTGTGAGCTTATTACTCCTTCTGGCATTTTCTAGTAGTTAACAATACTATCGACGAAATCTCAATGTAGTAACAATAATCATACAAGATAATTGTATTAACTATATTATAATTACGCTACAACATGCATAAACATGTATCATATATACTTGAAGACATACATAGATCTCATGTTAAACTTAAAACACCCCTCTTTACGTCAGAGGTCAAAAATACGAACTAACAGAGTTATAAAGTTAACATAAGGCTGTCAGAATGTCAATACATCATATTATTATTAGTACATCACATCATAGTAAAATAAAACGAAATATAATTGGTATTTGTCACTTAAAACATACTAGGCAGGTACTACAAACTTAAATAATTTCATTAATTATCAAATTATAAAATAAGTTACTATATGTTATTAACATGTAAGTACCTATTATTAATTAAAAATATATATTAAAATATTACTAAATAACACTACATATATCATATGACAACAATGCGTTATGTCAGTAACATTAAGTAACATTAAGGTGAGAGCTACAACGTATTTCTGTTCGAGTAAAGCTCTGGTCCTCTGAAAGGCCGCTAGGGTCAACAGCAAAATGTCTACCAAAAACAAACAAACAAACTAGAGATCGCGTGGTGATCGAAATTCGTCCAGCCATTAAAAAAATTGCTAGAATGTAAACTTGAGACCTCTATTCTCAGATCTCAGAGAATTCAAAATAGTTTTTTAATTTGCAATAAACGTTCGAAACAGTATACGTATGTCGAGTATGCATGTGGGTGTGTTTTTGTGCGTGTAAAGTTTTTTTTATTGTTGAAGTGTACTTTATAAGCATTATTATTGAAAAATATTACCTTTCTGCAATTCTCCTACATATAAACTATAAGTGTGCGAAATTTCATACTACTCCGTCCGCGCAATTTTCGTAAAAAGGATTGAAAGAAATTGCTTCACGTATTTATATATCGATGTCAGGGCATTCATCATGTTTATATGAAATTCGAGTTACCACTAAATTCGTTTACATAATCACGTCATGCTGATTTAACTGAACTATGTTATAAGCACGTTAATTGAACAAGTTTACAAAACAATATTTACAGCATAATTTAGATGATGTCACTGTACCACACTACGGTGATAATCCGTGTGTTAAATTTAAGCCAAGTGTCCCGGACTTCAGCGCCCCTGGACGTAGGATAAGCGAAGTCAGTAAGTAAAAGTATTGCTATGTTCATTGATATTAATATCTTAACATATTGTTAGAATCTGTTGTACCTATATTCGTAAGAATAATATTGGAGTAGGAACTTTATTTTAGATATATCACTATTTCATAAGACCCCTTCTGTTTAAAATTTGATATATAAACTCATATAAATATAAACAGCATAGCTTAATCCCAACTCTACATTCGCTCTTCCTTCCTCGATTTATCGAGCCGTAAATGTTTCCTAAAATAGTACATTACGATACGAGCGATCTAAGTGGTCTATCATTGCACGGAGTGAAGTTAGCTAGTGCTAAACGTAGTGCAATGATAAACCACGTAGGTCACAAGTATCGTATATTATTATTATTTTATAGCACTGTGATAAACACCCGCGCACGGTTGCGACCGTGCGTAAAATGCGGGTTTTTTTCACACTGTCCTATAAAAATATATTTTAATTTTAAGAAGTTACAATGGTGTTATTAGACATAATTATGTTATTGTCTCTTCTAAAAGCATAACCGCATTGCTCAGAGTCAACACGTGTATGTTTCAGAGTGTTTCGAGCACGTTTGGCAAATTAAAATCCGACAACAAGAAATTGTCAGAAAAGAAGAATGTAAGTCATAATTTTCATATTGGGAATTACAAGTCACAACCCCATTAGATATTGTTATAATCTTAGAATCGAGGCTTGTCGTTGATAATAATATGAAGTTAATGTAATATACGTGTAATTATGTTGGCACTTATTTTGTTTCTATTTTGACTATTGTATAATGTATGTATGGTTCATTATTTTTGGTGCAATTATGGAAAAAAAAAAAAAAACCAACATGGCTGAATTGTCCAAGTGGCGGGGTCAAGATATTCCTTTGTCGTTAAAGGAGAAAACAGAGTGGGATCAGCAGAGCCAACCCTGCTCTCAGACACGGCAATGCTGTGAATATCCATTAATATTAATAGTTCCATGCGATTAAACCTTAAGAGAGAAGACCGGTCAGAGCTGAGCCCCTAAACAAAAATTTTAGCGGTAATCGTTCACGCTCACGTTATTTCAAAAATCTATGGTAATGACAGTCCCTGCGGAAAGATTTTTTGAGTGACAGCAAACCATCTTAGATATATATCTATAGATTTTTGTCTAGGGGCTCTGGAGCTGCAGGGTAAAATTACCTTTAATCATACTTACGTCTCTTCGGAAAAGAACAGAAAAGGGGGTCTATTAGTGCTCCCGAAATGAGATCATTTTGCATTTAGTCACAGAGTCATTTATTGCTTTCGCCTGAGATACCAGAGCCCATAAACAAAATGTTTAAAGGTTTTATCTTAAAATGTATGGTAATGACATTTATTGCGGAAAGGTATTGTAAAGGTAAAGGTAAGCTGTCACGTCAAACACTTTTCCGCACTTGATTTCATTACCATACTCTTTAAGTTGTTGCGTTGCGTAATGCTAATCGCTAAGATTTTTGTCTAGGGCCTTAGAGCGTGTTTTCACGTGAACACTTGAGGTTTTAGTTAGTAAAAACTCTTATAACTATAAGGAAACTTTCAATAAAATGTTAACTCGATAAAAAATCTAAGTGGTGTTTGCAGATATGCATCTAATGTCTAAAACCACATTTTTTGAGATTTTGTTGTAATAAGATAGATATTTTTGATATTTGTCTTTTTTAACAGGTTCAAAATTGACGCACCTTTATCCCTGCGTAGCTGGAGGGAGCGATACTGAAGCTGGCGATTATCCACATATGGTATGATACGTTGTTACAAGTCAAGGAATGGTACCAGTAAAACATTTTGATATGCGTAAGACTTACGTAGCCCAAAATATCTGTTACAAAAGGGCTATGAATTTTGCGTTTGACATAACTTGTTACAAAGCAGAAAGCGACGAATTCTCAGACTCAATTCAACGCTGCTTTACAGTTGCGACATATAGTTACGAGTCTGACACACATAAATTAAACAAGCCCACCTTTTAAACCACGCTGTTATGTATGTATATCGTTTAAAAAATTGCTTGGATCTTGTTTTAACCTAGGGTAAAGATTATGGAAATCCCCAAAATTTTATGTCAACGAAAACATCGGTGCGTTGTTTTGTTTGTTATTTATTTTTTTCAACAAGAACAAATAGTAATAAATAACATATATTACAATAGTAACAGTAACTCCGTCAGAGTCCATGGCTTAACTGCGGTCAAATAAATTTTAAACATCACTAGCATACAAACGCATGGCAGTCAAATACGCTTTCAATTTACGCGTCTGGTGTCAGACAGCTGACGTACTGCAGCGGCACGGTAAATGTGCGGTAGCGGTCCGACACGTAACGTCTAAATTGAAAGCACCCTTAAAGTCCTTGTAATATCGACCTTGGTAATATACCCGACAGAGCAGCAGACAGGATACCAGATGCTAAGCGGTCACGGAGGGTTCAAGGAAGTAGTACTTTCTCGATTAAACGGAATGGAGACCAGCGATCTCCAACCAAGTGCCATATCTCGTTCGTCATTGAGCAGAGTGCACCACGTGTAGGTCACATTTCGCTCAAGGGGGAGTCCCTTCCACCTTATTTTAGAAATACTAGAGTTGGCTAACTTAGTTGTACCTAACATTGATGAGTCAATATATTTTTCTTAACCAACTCAATAATAATTTCAGGCTGCAATAGGTTGGGATGCAGGCAAAGGAATAAGGAATAAGACGAAATGGATTTTCAAATGTGGGGCTTCTCTGATCAGCGACCGATTTCTTCTAACGGCAGCACACTGTTCACGAACGACGAACAGAGACTTCACCGTAACTGATCCAATACCCAAAATTGTGAGGCTCGGAGGACACTGTATTACTGACTATGTGAGTACTTACAGTAACGTTGTCCCGGGAGGCGTGCCTTCTCAGGGAACCAGGTACATCGAAAAGTATCATTTTGTTATAATTTAATAAACACCAGTAATTTAAATAACTAAAATAATTTCGATACTTATAATCGATTAAACAATGTTCTAACATAAACTCGATTATGACGTAAAATCGAACGAGTTATGTGACAGAATCACTCTTTTTACTTCGATCGAACTGTCAAAAAATGGACAAAGTAAAGTGATGTGTTATTTGTGTTGTACATACCACTCGCGACACACGGATTCCTAGTGCGGGGGTATGAGTGTGTTAGCGTTTATTTATTTATTTATTTATTTACTCTTGCTGCAAAAGCAAGACTGATTTTGGGCATGACTACTGCTTATGTTTACCATTATGTTAATGTTGCTATTGCTATACTGACGTCTTTCCAGATATTTATTCCAGTAATTCATTAAAAAAAAAAGAATATAAAAAATGTGTCTCTTTACAGGACCATAATTATTTTCCAGCTTGGGACGAGAAGATCAATAGATTTATTTCTCATCCCCAATATCAGCCTCCAAAAAAATATTACGATATCGCGCTCATAGAATTAGGGAGATCCCTGGGGTACAACAGGTTGATACATCCAGCGTGTCTGGGAACAACCTTGGAGCTTGAGAGTAATATTCCAGTCACAGTGACAGGATGGGGTGTGGTGGATGTAGGTAAAATATTTAAATATTGCGTTCACTTTTGGTAACTAAATGTTTACTTATGCATGACGCAGCTACAGGTGGCAGTATCTCAGTAGTTAGTATGTGGTATTCGTGGAATATAATTAGTAAAAACGGTTTTTCTAACTTGATCACTAAACTTTAGACGGCCTTCATCTAATTGAACTAAGAGAAGGTGCGCATAGCATCTTATCTATCCTTGATTTTCGTCCACGGATAAATTCTAGGCTCAGCGTCAACTTTGGCCTGTAAATTTTGCTATGCCACCTCCATTTTTGAGACTACAAACTAAAAAAGACCATTGTAAACCAGAAGGACTCTAGCACAGTAATTTCGGAGGTAAATAACGATGGCTGGCAAAATAAAAAAAGAATAATTCCATGATAAGTTTTTTACTGTACTGCTAAGAGCACGCGATTTCTTTCTGTTATTGTTCCATTGTGTTTTAACAGACAGCCAGCTGTCATTGACCCCGCCAACCATAAGGGGATTGATTGATGAAACCGACCGGGATAAACATCGCAACAGATGTTTGGTTATCCATGTGTCTTGGTTGTTTATATGCTGTGTTGGATCTTTTCATTGTGTCATAACACAATCGCGACACAATCGGATCATGGGGCAGGGGATTAGTGGGAAGAATAAGATTTTAATGACAAGTTGTTATATTTTCCTACTTCTTTCCTTATCAAATCCTACAATCCATTTTTCTTCGCAATTTTCAGCTACGCTTCGAACATCTCCAATTTTGCAAGTGGCGGTAATAAATCTAATGGGTTTACAAGAATGTGATTCAAGACTGCGTTTTGGACGGAACAGAAACTTTAAAGGAGTGGTTGACCATCAGCTGTGTGCAGGTCACATGCACGGTGGGATCGATGCTTGTATGGTAAGATTTATAGAATACTAGCTGACCCCGCAAACGTCGCGTCGCTTTGCTATGTAAATTATTAGTAGCGAATGTTTTGGTATTAAAAAAATAGGGATTAGGGAGAGCAGGGTGACAATTAAGGGCTGTATGTATTTTTCAATGTCACATCATAAAATAAAAAGAGTAAAAATAATTTTAAAAAATGATCAAAAAAAGAGATCACGACCGATTCTCAGACCTACCGAAAATTTCAAAAAATCGGTCAAGCCGTTTCAAAGGTTTTTGGCAACTAAAACTGTGACACGAGAATTTTATGTAAGTTGTACCTATATAGATTTTTCATAACGATCTAAGTAATGTGCAGAAATTGAAATTTTGTTTTTGGGTTTCTTTTTTGATGGATCCGGGATTTGAGCCCAGCGGAGTATTATTTACTTAATGTTCTGTGATTGCCTGATCGCGCGCATAACCCGGATGCCCGCCTTCAATAAAGAAGGTTCGATAAATGGACTGAAGTTAGCATTTGTCATTCATTACAAATTTGACGTGACCAAGTCTATCTCTTGTCATAATTACTCTTGGAACCAGTGTTCGAAGCCGCTATTTCTGATCCAGAAAATTATACATACCACGACCACCTAGGCTCCGTAGGTGAAATGACATAAAATGCCATCCAAAAAAACCGATCAGTTTTCTTTTTAAACTTTAGATTTAATTCTAGGGAGATTCCGGTGGACCGATACAGATGAATCTGAATATATCAACCTTACCCGACTTAAGGCCCTGGTCCCTGCACCGAGTTCTCGGAGTGACGTCCTTCGGTTTCGGATGTGCCAAGAAGGATACTCCAGGGGTGTACACGAGAGTCGCAAGTTTTATCGATTGGATCGAGGATAATGTTTGGCCTAACGCAACTATAAATTCATAATTAATATTCTTTATTATAACATTTTTTTACTATTAAATTGTTGCTTTCCTCTTTATTTTCTCTTTGTAGCCATCGTAGCTGGTACTATTGATTTTTATTGTTACAACATTATTTTTCTATTAAAAAAAAGTGTATTTTATTATAATTGCTAAATGTAAACTGCACAATAATACAAGCCGCACCCGCACCGCTCGCGGGTTTACGCGCGACTGAGGGGCTCATAATATCAGCGGCGTGGTTGGAGTTAATCGAGTCATATACTCAGTCTGTCTCCTGTCATTCATGGGTCAACTCTGGCTATTAATTTCAAATAAACTATGTACTTTATTCAAAACTGGCTGACCCCACAAACGTTGTTTTGCCACATAAAAGATTACCGTTTTCGAAATATTTTTTCTTGCTGCTCCTCTCCTATTCATCTTAGCCTTATGTTATTTAGCCTATAGCCTTCCTCCATAAATGGACTATCTTAAATTAAAAGAATTTTTCAAATCGGTCCTTCCTGAGATTAGCGCATTCAAACAAACAAACTCTTCAGCTTTATATTATTAATATATTAAAGTATCATTATATTCCACTTAGTTCACACTAGTCCCCATCGCGTAAAGTTATTCTATAATACTGTATGATCGGATCCTCTATTACATATTCGCTGTCCATCACTCCATTGTCTTCCAAAAAGTCAGTTTGCCGTCGAAGCCAGTCCAAATACAACTTTAAATACCGGTCTCCAGGTTCCAAATCCGTATGACCCAAACAGAAAATCCTGTATGCGTCCTCGCCGTACTTCCCTATACCGCACAAGTCGCTCGCCCGACGCCATTTCGATGACACGAACTGGTAACTAAGCTTCCAAATCATACGACCTCGCTTCTTGAGACCTAAATATTCGAAAAATCCTTCCAACGAAGCGGGAGTATCTTCAAGTACGTGATAGGGTGAAGGATATTTTTCGAAAAAGTCCTTCATGTAGGGCCTGGCTGTTTTGCCAGATGTTTTAGTCAGGAAAATCGTTGCTATTAACATCGCCCAGGGGTTTGCTGAAAACTCTTCCTCGATTACGTAGTGAGGGGAATGCGGCATTTCTCGTGGTGTTATGTTATAAAATGGATCGATAAGAAATGGATCTGGTTCTTCAATATCCAGTTGGGACAGGCTCAATACGTCAGTTTCCGAAGCTACTGAATTCTGGCTCAAATCTTGAGATGAGTCGAAGGCATTCTTATGTGAACTTTTGGAAATGCTGCTTGGACTTAATGAAAAGTAACTGTCTTCGTCCTCGAAAAATCTGCTCACACAGCCGGCTTCGTCTGCCATATCGAAGAATTCTGTAACTACAATAAAAATTGTTTTATTTATTTAATAATATCAAAATGTATCAATCTGCACGGACGACATCAAATACTTTTAGCAGTAATTATGGTGATTTAAATAATAATTTGAAACAAACAAACAAGACACGCGCGAATAACATAACCTCTCATTACAGACAGGTAAAAATAGTTTAATTCTTTATGGCTTGTGTTTAAACGCTGCCCAAAAATGTACCTATTTTACTACCAATAAAATTCGAAACATTTACCAAAATGGATAAATGGGCACCAAATTATGTTACCAAATAATGAATATTTCATAAATATTATGATATAATGTAATACAGCGGTTGGGGAACCCTACCGGGCCCCCCTCCCATCGTTTTCTGTATTTTAAAATCAGTCTAACACGAACCTAACCTAACCTTTTCGAGGATTGGGCTCGGTTCAGGTTCGGTTAATTTGGTGCACAATTAGTATTTTTGGCGCCAAAATATCACTTTTGATGTACACTTTAAAATATTCCATTCTTTAAGTGCGGGATGGCATCTTTCACACACCTTTGAAAACGTTTGAAGAACTCACAAGCATACAGGTTTCCTCATGATGTTTTCCTTCAGCGAAGCAAGTGATAATGAAATCTAAATAACGACATAACCTACGAAAAATGTGATGTACAGGTTTCAAACGCAGAAAGACGAACATAAAATAGTCGATTAATCACATAAAAAGACAATATCCCAATTACACAATCTTAATTCTTACGAGGCCAATGAACTTCACTACACTATAAATAAAAGATTTAGACTGTAACGCTGATTTTAGAAGTGCATTCAAGACATATAAACAAAGGAAAGCTTAGTTTCCTACGGTTCACGAGAGATGGCGCTATGATGAACTTTACGTTCATTATGTTGAACTTTACGTTTATCAGGGTCATAGCAACTTAAGTTAATTTATGTACATCGCAAATTGTATTTTGATCTGTTAAGCCTAAAGCATATCATCCGATTACCAAACCCTAAACTTGTATATCAAAACCCATTAACTGCTATTGGTAGCTAATGACGGACTTAATTCCTATAAACCCTCAAAGTCAAGCAGACCTCAATCTGTAATCATAGGTAATTAATTCAAGTTAATCTGAATGAATTATTAATTTGAAATCTGTTTAAGTAAGGTCTGGTAAGCAAATTGATAATATAGATAGTAAGGTAGGTAATGTAAGCGGTATACCATCGAAGAATAACCATTACACCAAAGGCATCACCGACGCGATGCCGGCCATTTTGAAAGGGGAAGCTTTAACTGTTAAAACATTCACGATTAACTCTAGGAGGCAGCAATCTAAGTAAGCCAGTGAAGCAAACCCTATCATGAAGAAGTACCTTCGGAATGAAACTATATGATATATAGCTCAATGACCTAACTAAAACAAGGGCCCAGTGCCTTAATTCTGCAGATTAAAAGTAAATGTTTTTAAGATTACAATTTAAGTTATTATTTTTTTAATTGTGGCGTTGACGCAATCGCGCTCAGCCAAAGACAATTAAATTTCAATTTAATTAGCATTATATATTTTTTTTAATCCGATAAAAGTTAAACACGATTAAATTATTCTTATCTTGGAAATAAATGAATTGAATTGAGTTATTTTCGTAATTAAATTATTCTCGGTGTTGACTACGAAAACTAACAATTATTGAATTGCTAATTGAGCAGCAATTCGGTATGTATCATCGTAACATTATTCTTAAAAATTTAACAGGTTCTGTCAAAATTGATCACACATCAACCTATAATTGTCTCACTGGTGGGCTCGGGTCTTCTCTCACACAGAGAGAGTTTAGGCCATAGTCCACCACGCTGGCCAAGTGCGGGTTGGTAGACTTCACACACCTTCAAGAACATTATGAAGAACTCTCCGGTGTGCAGGTTTCCTCACGATGTTTTCCTTCACCGCAAATCCTGCAAGCTTCAATGAATTTCAAAGAAATTAATTATCACTTTCTTCGGTGAAGGAAATCGTCATGAGGAACAACTTCTTCACTTATACAATGCACGTTCATCAGTCGCATGACTTATTTCCCCCATTCCCATTCCACTATCGCATGTAACGGCGCTCGGCGGTATCCATCCTTTAGTTGTAAACATCCCTCCCGTACAGACGAATCGCTTTGCCCCGTCATTTATCACTCGTACAGCGAAATACTGGAATAGGTTGCCAACGACGGTATTCCCGTCCAATTATAATGGACGAATTCAAGGCAAGAGAGTCTTTTACTAAGTTAGTGCGGTTTACCATCCCGTAAGCACCCACTAAGCATCAAGTGGAATTATGTCACTAAGTTTAAAAAGTAATAAGAGCTGTAATGTTTGTTTCTGAATGGCGTTTAATAAATTAATCGTGTTGTGTAAGGTTAAAAAGTTTAAAGAAATAAATGACGTTTGTAACATTAAATGCGTTCGGTGTGCGAAGTAGTATTTAATATATGCTGTTAGAAATATTAAACAGAACTTGATATATATTAAGTTGGTTTTGGTATGTAAATAGACGATGTACTAATTGTCAGACCATCTGATGGTAGGTAAATGGCCATTGCTGTTTAAATACGTCTGCAACATCGGCATCACTGACACATTGGCGACGCAACAAGCAGGGAATCCGGTTATTACTGGCTCTCTGACGGTGCAACCGAAACATTTATTTATTTATCCCTACTAATATATATATATATATATATAGGCGTATATATATATATACGCTTTCACGCCTAAATATCTGAACCGATTTTGATGAAATTCGGTATGAAGATGGAACTTGGGAAAAGACATAGGCTACTTTTTATCCCGAGATTCCTTCGAGTCCCGAAGCGAAGCGAGGGCGGTTCACTATT
>DWPQ01000837.1:0-14285 GCA_018251795.1 Perichares adela | reverse complement strand
CATGACTGTCACTGATTTTTTTTTAAAAAGCGCTCTTTCGAATTTTACACAGACGCATAAACATTTTGAAGTAAGTAAGCTTTTGTTAGCCATTAAAGTTCGACTCCACTATGGAGAGATGGCCCGTGTGACCGGATTTTGGCGTCATATCGTGACCCAGTATGATAAGTTGTCGGGTTACACGTGTCGATATTTTGTGTCCATTTGAAAAAGTGTGTACAGTCGCCTAGTTCTTTGTTAGTCCGCATAATGTGGAGCGAGAACGTTGATTTGAGATACATGTAGGTATATACAACTATTTCATTACAATTAATTCAATCGCTTGTAACAATTATTATCACGTCATTGTGATAAAAGCCTTCAACGATCACACTGGAGAAATATCACCGTCACAGTAACTACTACGAGTATATTACTGCTGGTAATGTGCTTAATGTTAAGTATGTAGGATGCGGCACTAAGCTCCCAACTTAAAGCGCACCCAATCGTCAGCTTTCATATATAATGGCTCTAATAAATACAGAGGTTTAGATTGATATAAAGTTACAGGTGACCGTGGGTCGCAGTGTCCACATTGTTTGGGCTGATGCTACTGTAATATAAAAGAAACGCTTTAATTTTTTATTCGCTATATGAACATTTTTTTCCAATATATTTAGTACATTTTAATCTTATCACAGTGTGGCCTTACTACCAACATAATAAGAGATTAATAAAAATAAGGAATAAAGTAAATAAGTAAAGTATATAATTTTGATGAACACAATTAGATAACACCAACGCACACGTAGTAAAATTGAGCATGCCACAGATAACACACTAACTAGACAGGCAAATCATTAAGCAATCGGCTTATTGTGAAAGTTACCTTGACCTTAAAATATCGGTCGTACAAGTTCGTTCACTTCGTATGATACGCGATACGTACAAAAACATATTAATAGGTATCTGAAGCTACTTCGCAGAGTATTTTTCTGTTATTGTGCGTGAATATGATTCGATTATTGTAAGTATTTAAAAATATTTGTGCTTAATGAATGAGTAAATTGGGTATTTGAATACGATATAAGTTTTAGATTTTTTTCTCCATTTTTAACAAAGCTTTTAAAACTGTTAGAATTGTTAAAAATTGTTAAAACATATATTAACGCAACCCAGCCTTAACAATTGGTTTAAAAATTCATAGTAAAATTATTGAGATTATTTATACGGTTGTGCTTAACGAATGACAAAAATATAATTTTCTTTTTAACAAACAAGATCAGAGGGCTAGAAACTATTATATTGCACAGCTTTTAAAAATAACCGTAGTTTTCTAGATAACATCTGTGTTCCACTGTTTCTAAGAAGAACTTTCGTCACCGTTGAAATATTTAAGTTCGTTTTTTTACTTACAAACTTGTACCTGTTACAGTGGGGGCATTCGTAGAGCTTATCGTACGGCACTAAATCATTCACCTTATTATTCGTAATGTAAACAAAGGTCGCTTGTAATGGGCGTGTAATAAAATATGTTGTTCGTTACAACAATTACATGCTGTAGGTTGCTTTGAAGTGGTTTGATACGCTGGTGAAACTTGCGAGCCACATCGAATGGGCAGTTAATAAATATCTAAAACAACGACAGAACTGTTCTTAAGGGTTTTTAAGGGTACATCCCGTGAAAACGGAGCATTCATAGAATTCACAGCCTTTTTTAGAATTTCACTTTACCACCTATTCACAATCGGTCTTGATGTTTTTATGTATGTAGAGACTAACAAGTGATTACGGCGTAGTTTGGTGGCTATTTCAATCTATTATATACTAATCTGAAACAGGACTACATATAATTTTGTTTCATGTAGATAAGGTGTATTGTTAGGTAGTCTAAGATTAGGCTTGAGCGTATTTGACGGTAAAAACTTGTAATTGAGCGCGAAAGATTTGTTTTATGGCAGAAATTTTACGTGTGTTCGGTTATTGTCGGTTATCTTTTGAAACAATAGATTCAAAATATAAAAATGGCCATAGGTAGAAACCATCCGAATGGAATTCTCGTCGTAATAAACTGAATGCAGTGCAAGGCAGACACTTTAGGGGCTTTAATTAAACACTTCAAATTTTTTATTTGTAAAACAACTTTAACTTGACATGCACTAATTTCAATATTATTTTATTTTTAATTGGATATTTCTTTTTTTCCCATTTAATTCATTGTACATTTCTATCTAATTAAGTGTATTTTATTGATGTGTTTGTATTGTGTGTTGATTGATTGGTGTAAGTTGACGTTATCGGCCGTTCCAATTAACAATAAATAAATAATAAATAAACAAATCTTAACAAAATCATAAGTTGAATTAACGAACTCAAATAGTGTTCCATCTTTTGTGTTAGGAATGGCGGTGGTGGCAATGGACCACATATCTCCTATCGGCTGTTACCGTGCAATGCAGCTAACGGTTGTAAGCTTCAATGGTTACATATCCGATTACAATATCGGTTTCCGTTCAATTTGTTCGTGTTAATTACACCATGTTGTGATTTATTCTCCGTAATGTGATGTAAATATGAGATGTTACGGAATACAGTGAAATATTTTAATTAAACTAGATACTAAATACCAAATCGTTTGTTTGTTTATATATCTGTAACGTCAATATAGCTAGACTGGAGATTTTATTTAAATATAATTATTGTTACTAAATACAGCCCTATTCGGTGTTGGACATAAATGCTACTCCAACGCACAATGAGCTGATGCTCAGTCGTATCAACGCCTTTCTTACAGTCACATCAATTAATAAACAGAAACAAAGAGAACCAGTACTACGGTGTCATTTCATTGGCCATCGTCCAACGGACTTAACATCTCAGAAACGGACTGGTGGTAGCAGAAACAAGCAGAATATCATTGAGAGTCTCATACGAGATCGTACGTAACAGAAAAGCGGGCGTTCACCTCGCGTTGAATAGCTCGCGTGGGACATTCGCTAAAAATACGTGCGGCGAGGCGCGACACGGCGTGCATCGCAATGCGACTAGTTGTGCCCGTGGAAACTATTATTTAATCCAGGATGTGGTGCGTGCGCCGCGGCGCCTATCCACCCCGCCCTGCCCGCCTACCCTGCTCGTCAGGTATCGGGGTCAGAAAAATGATTGTAACGAAATATCGGTTGCCTGTGTCCTAGACACGACCGTGGGACTCTATGTCGAGTCATTGTCTACAATGAATGAAATGAAACTCGTTTAACTAAACACAATGTTTACTTGTATTTCAATGCCAATGTGTCATTTCTGTCTTGGTCTAGCACAATGCTATTTTATATCTGTTCTTCGTAGGTAGCTAAGGTATTATGCGAATTCTATAAATACATACACAGCATAATACTTACAGTTTCTCTTTACCAACAAGTCGATAAATATATTTTTCATAAAAATGCGTTTTAGAACGGGGTGACATGTATGAAAATACCAATCAAAAGTATTTATTTTCTCCTCAAAATGAAGAGACATGTTACTACTAGTAAATAAAACAAGTAAATATGATTATTTATGGATTAAGGACAGCAAAATGGATCGTTATTAAATATAACTTATTAAGATTATCGTTATCTTACCGGACTAGCTGGTCTGAGATAAAGGTGAGACTTTGAATTTTGAATGTTTTTCTTTACCAAAGCAGTGATAATCTCCTAGTTGATGCAAAATGTAAAAGTTGAAATAATTTAGAATCAAACTGAGTAACTGTTTCGAAATAATGATTTGTAACTACCTGTATATGTGAAGGTATATTTTATTTTTATTGGTGCTGTAAAAAAGAAATTATGAATATTATTATTGATATATTTATGACTAAGAAGCTCGTAAAAAATAATGTATTAATAGAAATTGAATTCATAAGTTGTTTGCGGGTAGATTAGAATTCATAAACGTATTTTTACCCATAAATGTCCAATTAACCAGTTGGTGCGTGAACATTTCATTATTATATTTACAAATTATACTCGTTAGTTAGTTACGATGTAGATATGTTAAATGTTTTTTTAAACGTCGATTAATTATTCTTTTTGTGGCTATAGTAAGAAATTATGTTATTTCATTTAAAAATTGTTAAAACGTTAACATCTTCGAGAAGATTGCTTTATCCTTTTTATCAGATGGTCTGCACGGAGCTTGATTCGTAAATAATTCGGATATTAATAACCCATTTAGGAATTCTAAGGGTCGTTAAAACGTACGGACCAGTTTTGTAAAGAGTAAAATAAAAGTTTACAAAAACCCAGCGTGATTAATATCAATCCCTACCCAAAGAGAACAATGACCGCTCTGCAGCTCAGTGTAGGTGGAAACGATAAATGAAATAATCACAGGGTCATCACACACCTGCGTTATACCATGCAGACAAGAAACGTTTTATACTAGGTACTGTCTCTTCCGTAATATAATATACCTATTTCGTCTATAAGTATTCTTTACGATTTATAAGGTCACTTCAAGGTATTTTTATTTGTAGATAACAATAAATTTATTATCAAAATCAAATAGACTCAAAACAATTGTACCTAAATATTATGTTGATAAGCCGGTGGATTTATTTAAATGGCTTCGTTTGTACGCATCACTATCCCCGATACTCTTCTAACCGAACCTCCAATCAAGAATGATGTTTCACGGCAGAACTAACAGACGTAGTTAGTACACCTACATCAGGTGATAATAGAACACACCTGTAAATTTTCACACAACAACAACAACAACAACAACAACCATTACCTTTATGGTACACAGTCAAAGGTTAACAAAACATTATAGGACATTGAGATACAATTGGCGGCCTTATCACTGATAACAGCATTTTCTTCCAGAATACATAATAAAATAGTGAATAGGAGGAAATCAAACAAAGCAGTCAGGCTCTGATACGGAGAGGAATAATTAATGGTGGGCAATGGAGTGTTAGGTTATTTGCCTGAGTTCTTCCACACTTCACTTAGGTACTACTAAGTTTCTGTAATCAACTGTTAAATAAGAGGTTCGTCTGGCTTAGTTCGTGACCGCCAGCGCATTAATGAGTCCTTTATTGTTACTGATGTCCATGGGTGGCCATCACTATTTAGTTTAGGCTTTGGGCTCCCCGTCTACTTATTTGACGACAAATATAAAGGAAAAACTAGCTGAGCCCGCAAATTTGGTTTTTGCTATATAAAATAGCCTATGTTCTTTATCAGGCTATATACTATGTCTATGCCAAATTTCATTAAAATCGGTCCAGTAGTTTCGTAGCCTATTCGGTACAAATAAACAAACGAACAAATCTTTCCTCTTTATAATATAAGTATAGATAAGAATTATTGCAAATATGTAGTGAAATTAGTATATTTAATCTCTTCATTATCTGGTTTTTAATCACATCTAATTATTGATTCAAACATATTTGACAACCCTAAATATTGAAGTAGTTTAGGTATAAATTAAAGCGCATATAAAATTGTAATAAAATGATAATTAGACGCCATCGACGTCGGGCAGGGCATGTGTAATAAAATGCGTTTTAAGGTGCGACGAGCAACGTTTTTCTTAAATTGCAAATAGTATTGTCATGATACAGATATAGGGTTATTGCGCGATATACGGAAGATACAATTTTGTAATTATATGTAGGTTAGACCGCGAAAACATTAGAAAACAAACAATTACAAGCTTCATACTAGGTACTTACTACATTAGTACGTCAAACTCTGCGCGTAATAAATTATCTAAGCTTGACTAGCGCGATATTATCCGCGCGAAGCTGTAAATGCCGCTAAGGCCAACAGCAAAATGTTCATCAGAAACAAACTAGCGCGATCATTTTACTTTGCACACGCTGAGGAGCTAAGAATTTAAAGCCATTATCCACCAGGCTGGCCTGTGCAGATAGACAGACTTCACTCGACGAGAACAGCTCAAGTATGCAGGTCACGATGTTTACCTTCGCCGAAGCAGGTGATAATTAATTTCTAATACGCTCATAACTTTGAAAATTAGTTCTGCGTGCACGATTCGAATAAACGCACTCTCATTCAGAAGACAATGGCTCAAACCAGTATCACTGCTTTGCACGAGGAGTTATGGAAGGTAGTGCTTAAACAATATTATAAACTTATACATATTTCCGTATATTATGCCGCTTATACTTATACTTATGAATAAGTCACTTCGAGATTTAACGGGTTGGAACAGGTCCTAAAGCTTATAATATAACCTCGTCGGTTGTTCATGACGGTGCAGGTAAGGTTGGCTTTGACTCTTCGACTCAGCGTTACTTTGATTCTTAATTTAGAACTACAAGTTAAAGTTAACACAAAAACGTTGCCTGCGTTAACACTGTTTCTTAATATAACTTATTTTCTTGGTAGTGACATTATAGTAGTAAATATAAAAAGCACGGAATACACAATTTCGCCACAAAACAAACCATCAAGTAGAAATATCAAAAGAACCGCTGATAGGGGCCTGCAGGGAAATTATTTTAATCATGTGGGTCGGGCGTAGGCCTCTCGTGCTGTGGGCTCATTAGGGCCCGCCGGTGCCCTAACGAGGATTTTATGTTTTTTATTGCCGCCATAGGAAATGTTAATGTGTCGCGATCATCAGCGCCCATAAAACCATTGTCGTAAACGCTTCCAGGGCGTTCCAAGGTTTGTTTGTTGAATGTGCCACTACCTTGGATGTATGTGTGTTGTGTCCGATATAGGAACGTTTGTTGTGGTGTGTCGTATTGTAATGTGTACAGTATACTGTCGTAGTAACGAGCAGTTTGTGTAGGTTCCCGTACATTTATGTACGTACGTAGTTACTTCGATGATATAATATAAGAATGAACTGTTATGACTTTTTTGTTAATGGAAAATCCATTGCAAAGGTTCGCTTGTATTGTTTATTCAATGAATAAATTTATCAATGAAGTCGCTCATGGAAACTGAATTGTATACTTCGTAGACAAGCAATTATTATCTCAATCGAAAAGGCAAATTCCTACGAATCGTAACATCGTTTTGAAGTTGCCATAACAGCAGCTTTTGCATGCGAAGAAAATGTTGCATTATTAGTTTAATGGGCGAGATGGTATCGGTGTGTGAGCGTGTCCGATCATGGGGGTAATTTGTGGGGGGGCAACGACCCTCGCCCGCATGCCCATTGTCCGAGGCACAATGCGGACCGCATGCGACCGCATTGATTTAACTCCCAAGTTTAGAATCTTCGCCGCATGCAACTTTGTTTCGGGTAAGGTTCACCAGTTTCGAATTGAGTTGAGGTTGAGTCGAGTATAAGCATATTTTAGGTAAAGTACACAAACAAGTACAAAGCTGTGTTCATGTAGTGGTTCGAATAGGGGTGTGAGAGGCACGACTGGAATTTTACACCCCCAGATTACTCCGGTATATGTGACACAGTTGGTGAAGACATCCTGAGAAAATATGCACACTTTAAGAATTTCTTAATTTTCTATAAACATAAAATTCTAGAATTCTAGAATCTCATTGTAGGAGAAGATCCGAGCGCAAAAGTACAAAAATTGTAGGTTGTGTTGATGAACTGCTAGAAACGATTACTGAAAACGGATCTATTCTTCTTCCATTTAGGGAGTCCTGGGGTTTCTTTCTCATTATCTGACTCCAGTATAGATTGTTGACAGGGTCGTTGAAAAGTGGTAGGTATTGTTTGTTTTTCTAGTTTTTGCTGCTTGTGATCTGATTTCAATTACTCATTTGTGTAGGTATATCTCATGTCACGTGGAACACAAACAGTCCTAGTACTACAAGGTCGAGTGTGTGACCGTTCAATCTACGTGTAGTGACGTCTGTAATGTAATCGATTGCAATTGCAACAAAAGCACTGCGCATTGCCATTGCGTTGCGCAACTGATCGCATCGTTGCGTTCGGTCGTGCTCGTGCAAGTCGCATTTACTTTCGCCCACCGAGCTGGTCTTTGCGAATCGTTCACTCCTAAACTTGTGACGGTTGACGGTTAAGTGTTTGCTTGTGCGAGACGTCTGCGGTTTGACTTGAAGGAGGTGTCATATCCGAAGGTATTCTTTCCTAAATTAGGTCAACAAAGACGTTAAGACAGGTACGTGCAGGGTGTGCTGGGTTGAGACGTGGTTCCAGATCCCTGAGATAGTTCGACGATAAACATTGAGGGTAAAAGCATTGTAGGTGGGTGTCCATAATATAATAGTTTATTTGTGTTTGTATCACGTGATAACTGTGCCGAAATGACGCAATGTCTAGACGGTGTCGGCTTTTCTTTTGGTATCAAAAGTGATAGACCACTAAGTTGCACTGCGGTGGTGCGCTCGTCGGCGACGTCAAACACGTAATTCACACGAAGTAGGCACACGAACTGGGTGTTACACACGTATAGAGAAAACAAAAAGTACTATCTGATATTCAATTATTTGTTTTTTTTTGTCTTATATTCCTCTATTTTAAGTGGTACAAGTTTAAATATGCAAGTATGTAGGTTCAAGTAACTACTTAAATATAAATTTACAACCTGTGTATTGCGTGCCGGCTGCAGGGCAATATAGTGAATATTTATATTGAAATATTCGGTTTTAAATCGTATGATCGTGATCCGGTTCCTTAAATACCTTGTTTATAATCCGGTTTTGTGCATAATACGCAGCTGTCATTAGTGCCATTTTATTCATTGGTTTTGGGTGCGGAAACCACGAAATCGTAACTTCATTGTTTCTCGCTAATTTGAAAAACATTTTTACTGTATTTAGTATCGTCGGACGAGTTTCAAACTCTGTTGTTGGTGCCGTTTTTACATGTACCGAACGAAAGGTATTTTCGTATTAGCGTTCTTCCCCTACTCATAAACTATAAGTGTGCGAAATTCCATACTACTCCGTCCGCTTAATTTTTGTAAAAAGGGATTGAAAGATTTTGCTTCATGTATTTATATAAAGAGACGAGTATGTGTGTCAGTGTGTGTGACCATTACGTACCTACTATAGGTTATCTCATCGCAGAGTGTGAACATTTAGTGAAATATAAGCATTATTTATATTCTTGTCGTACGTGCGTACTTGTGTATATAATCGTATCAATATGTTGAGCGCAGTATTTACATTGGACGTGTGCGTTTGTTAGTGTTGTCTGTGAGTTAATAGCGCGACACTTGTCCGTGATCAATATACTTAGACGTTTCACGTGTGTGTATTGTATTGTACATGCTAACAGTGGGCACGGTCGGTCGTTGACCCGACTGAGACCTCTGCTAAGTTAGTTCCAGTGCGGAGAGAGTGTGTTTATAATGGAATCTGTACACGGGGCGAAGCGCACCGTAACGAGTTTAATGATGGCCGGGCGGTCGCCGCACGGTGCTTTGAGTAAACCGTGGGCCACGTGAGCGACACTAGCCTTATGTTAATTATACACCGGATGCGCACTTCCTCTAATTCAGCGGCGTCCCGATCATTACGCCCTGTGTCGTGTATCGCGCCGCGGACACTAAATATGTTACTTAATAAACTTGTACTTCACAAAAATATATCTCACAGTATCTCAAATTACTAACAGCTATTTACTAGTAACAAACAAAAGAAGTACTTGTCTATAATGTGTAGTATTAAAATTGTTGATTTGGCTGATGTTATTATTATGTTACTTAATGACGACAGAAGCTAGTTAGTATTTGTTAGTTAGTGTCGACTGTTTCAAACAACTTATATTTAAGTCAAAGGTAAAGGTGGCCGTTCCTCCGGATGGACTACGTATACATGAGGTTCCTCACGATCAAAAAAAACGTTGGGTTACTAATACATAATAAGCTACGTTCAAATTTTTTAAAACTTTGTTTTATTTTGGATCCAACGGATAACGTTGTTAGTTTCTGCCGAGAAATCATTATTTTTACATTTCGGAAGTTTCGGTACATTATAACTCTTGTTACTTAAACCGACTCCCATCAACTAAGAGGAGTATCTTGAAAATATTGAGTTAATGTACTGTTTCTCTCGACTACTCGGTCGTTCCCTACCCAAAAACTGCGTTCGCTTTTGAAGCGCTTTGAGCTCGCCGGCTCCCAAGTAATTAGTTTATAACGCTGGCTTCGTCCGGACTACGGGTGTTACACGAGCACGAACGTAAAGAGTAGCTATTTGTTACTGGTCAAAAGTGTGAACACGGCACTATCGATAAGTCGATTACGCTGTGATAATAACGACTTCAGTTGCATACATGTGTGTAAAGTCAGATATAATTTTTGAATTCCAATATATTTTGTTTTACGTATTGTTACTTATTCAACCTATCTAGTCAAAGAATCATCGATAAATTTACACTGAAATGTTATTTTGTTTGAGTGTATTTAGGAATTTAAAAATAATCGCTGATGTATTTAACGTGTAAGACATACCACAGTGTGTTTTACTGCCAATATTAACATACATCGTCGGTTAACCGTCGCAATGTCAAATATATAACGAGTAATAATAGATAGTTCGCAGCGCACTCCGCGGAGGTTCAGGTGTATCAGGTTGGCATTTAGATTTAAATCCGAGTGCTCGGTGAGAGGTCGGTGAAATAGAAAGTATTTAAGTACAATAGATATTATAATGTTTGCATATTACAGTTTGCGGCGAACATTAGTTCAAGGACATATTGTTTTTGTACGCGTATACGTGGGAATCATTGGAGTAACACTAGACAGACTAGACGTTGGCATTGTAAAAAACTATCGCCTAGTTTTGTGTTGCCAAGCGGTTATACAATGCTAATATTTAGTATAGTAATCATAGTCGTTATGTTGAACAAAGCAACGGCAAAAATATAAATGCCACACGCTTTCTTTAGTTTGTTTGATTTAGCTATTTTTGTCTGCTCTTAAAGCTACGATATTTATTACAAAATGAAGCACTTCTGCTAGTACTATTTTCTGCAAGCTCCCTGATTTTTTAATAGTGCTGTGACTTAGTGATATTGATCATGTATACTAATAATATAAAGGGGAAAGATTTGATTATTTGTTTGTTTCTTTGTATTGAATAGGCTCCGAACCTACTGGATCGATTTAAATGAAATTAGGTATAGAGATAGTCTAGAACCTAAGAAAGAACATAGGCTATTTTTTTATCCTAAAAAAGGGTTAAGATGTTTAAATAGGGGATGAAATCTAGTTCATTATAATGTTAAAATTAGTTACATAATTAAAAATTTCGATTTATAAATCATTTGTTGGTAGATTCCGAATGTTAGTAAAACGTTAAAAAATTCGATTGTATGGACGTCAGGAGGTCGAGGTTTGAGGAAATAATGTACCGTTTTAATCAGTATGTTAATGTCGGATTAAAATTAATTCGGTAGCACTTATTAGTTTGTAACTAACTCATGTTTCTTGTCGCTGTGCATCGTGAGTTAGGCGAGTTGTAATTTTCCTTTAGATATTTTTTACCGTTGTCGTTGAGACTTTTGGTATGTTGCCCCTTTCATATAATTTAAAAGATTTTTATGTTAAAACTGAAAAACGAGAAAACGGTCTACTTATTGGTAAATGTTCTCCGCCGCTCATTAGCATCACTATATAATGCAGAGATGTACACATGATTCTAGAAGGAAAGAGGTAAACCCAAATAAGAATATCAGATGGGTAAAAAGCCCCACCACCGCGCATTTACCCTATAACAGATTAAACCTGGAATTTACGTAGATATCTTTATTTTAAAATTGAGTTTATATTTCACCTTCATTATTGTAATTAATAAGGCATTCCTAACCACTTGTCTGTACGGCTTGGTTAATCAACAGAACGTCTTGTCGAGGTCGTTCGGTTAGACAACCAAGGTGACCGATGCAGTTACTGTGCGCCATCCTCATTGTATTGACTTCGTAGTATGCGCTTATTATGTTGTACTGATCTTGCATTTATTGTTACTAGATGGCTGTATCAGTGTGAAGTCTGCTAACCCGTACTTAGCCAGCGTGGTAGACTATGGCCTAAAACCCTATCAGTCTCAGAGGAGACCCGAGCCCAGCAGTGGGACAATTTTGGGTTGTTATGGTGGTATTATATTTAAGCAATGAATCACTTTATGATATTTTGTGATTTCCAAATATTACAAACTATCATAAAATTCAACAGGATTAGTTATTAATGCTAGTTCACGTTATAATCTTATAGGTACATATTTCTGACCATAATATCCCGTATCGGAGAAAACTTACATTAAGAAGGTCCCCTCTGAATTAGTGTAGGATATAGTCAACAATCCCGTTACCTGGTTTGGGACCTCCTGGAACCCGACCACTCAGCTTTTAACTTCAAGACTATCATCTAATGATAGCCGAGACTGTTATATTTCGTTATCACTACCATTGTTTACTTCGGTCGATCACTTACAAATTGACAAATGTCGAGACTAACAGTGTATAAGACACATATGAGCTTAGTTAATTATTAGTTAAATAAGGTTAGGTTAAGGTTTATAGGCTACACTTGAGGTCGCTGTCGCCACCGTCAAGGTGACTGATACAATTACCGTGTGTAATGCCCTTTGCGTGCATTTTGTTATGCATCGGTGCATGCGATATGTATGAAGCGCTTGCAATAACACGCAATGCGACGATCATCTAAGTTGAGCAATGGTGATGGCGTCACTGTTTAGTAGTGTCCGCCAATGGAGCTGATCTTATTATCATCAATTTTTACGGAAGCGCGACGAAATTGACTTTCGTAATGTATTAATTATTTCGTATAAAAGTATTTAAAAATGTAGATATCTAAAATCAGACCTATCTATCAGGACTTGTTTACAATGCTATATATTACATTTAAAATAATTCTCCAAGTTTCAATAATATTTAATTACGCCTTTAACGTATATTTACCTAAGTAATAAACTGAAATATGAATTCAATTAATCATTAATTGACAACAACACAACATTTCAAAGTCTAAGCGCGTTAAACGTGTATCTAAAAGCTCTATTAAATGTTTGTGGTCTTGATTTATATAGTTTACTGTCGTGCGCTTTATGCACTCTGTGTCTAATGCACTCGTATGTAATTTAATATTCAATGCATCCGCGATAGTGAGCCTGCCAGCCTGAGCGGTGCGCAGGATGCACTTGACACACTTTGGAGACAAAGAAATCGACGGATTCGTCCACAGTACCTACAGCACTGTAGGGCCGTCTCGCAGGACAGTCGAGGAAGCTACGTGCAAGACGTATCTTCCGGTTTTAACAACTTAGGTCGTCACAACTTAATGTCTTGAAACAAGTTTTAACTTACCGATGTTACCGCAGCCTGTAACTGTTCCACTACTATACTCGTGTCTCTTCTCTCTTCTCAATTAGACATCGAGAGTCCATCGAGCTATTAAAGGGCTGATAGGCAGAAATCAACTACAGTTAGGAACAATTAGCAGAACTAATCAGACATTAAAAAATGTACATCACTCCTTTGAAGAAATAAAATTATATTAGCAGTGCGTGCTGACTGCACATCCTAACATGATTACGAACAAGGATAGGCTTTATGGATATATGCAACAAGTATTTTCGAATCTATGTCTACTTAGCTTGATTATACAGCGATTATTGAACGTCTGTCAAAGGGTTGTGTCAGTCCCGGGGAATAGATAGGTAACACGTAGCAAAATTATTTTGAACGAAATGTAATAATAATTTGATAAAGCTTCTTTGCATGAATTAAACAAAAACATACAGAAATAAAAAAAAATATGACGATATTGCGATGTACCTATACCTAATTATTTCTTTGCAACTTAAATATAGTTGCAGAATAGTAAAATTTGACAGCCCTATCCTAATCCAATGTTGGGTGACGTCATCGGCGATGGAGTAGAATGTCAAGACTGTCGTGACTGCAACACTGCAATATTACACTTGTGTAACTTTATAACGCGTTATTATCAGTAACTTGTTATTTATGAGGAATATTTAAACTTTAAAACATTCTTCGTAGTCGTGTGGTCTCGGGGAACGCGGTTATGTGTAAATACACCTACTTCAATTCCTGCCCAGCCGACGGGACGCCACTTAGGTCAATATTTGTTAGTGAGAGCAATATTTTAGAGATATTATAGAGTGTGTCAAAGTTCTCAGCGACGGTCTCAGCTTCATGTGGGTACAAACATTGGATAAACATATTTTAAACGTATCACATAAATGAATAAATACTTTTACCCGCAATACCACACTACACTACATACACTCAGCGGCACGGAATCTTGGCCAAACTCATAACATGCGATAACAATTTTTTAAGTGTGTCTTACTTTGTTT
>DWPQ01000836.1:0-14291 GCA_018251795.1 Perichares adela | reverse complement strand
CTTTGTATACTATAAATTATTAGTTAATTGTAAAAATATTTTGTTTGGTGTACAATAAAGAGTATTTGTATTTGTATTTGTATATCTTCGGCTTTTCCGTTGTTCTCAAACGTGTGTGATACTTGCAAACCGCACTTGGCCATCGTGTTACAGTCTTTAAACTCTTCCATTGTGTGAAGTGACCCGAGCCCAGCAATTATGGTCCGTGATGTTATAATATTCATCAGTAAAATTAGTAACAGTATTTTAATATGTATAATGTTAAGAGTAGTTAACCTAACTGCTGGTTTCGGTTCCTATTCTTTTCTCATCACCAATTCTACTGTCTTATTCTTACTGCTCTTAATTATTCTTCGTGCTTCTGATATCTTTAACTCAATTTTTGACTTCTATTACTATTCTATTCTATACTATTCTACGTATTCTTGGTATTCTTAATTTATATATGTCAATTGACAAAGAAATGTACTTGTCATCTGAGTATAAGTGACCACTACTATCCGTAGACATCTATAATTCTACTCGACGGGTTGAAGTCAATGTAAAACCATCTTGTTAATTCCTTCTTTCTCTTTCGCTAGTAGGCTGCAATACTGGCGTATACTGGACGGATATATGAGAATCTCTATCACCGGTAACTTAGAAACGACCGAGCGACAATCAGATAAAACAAACTGACAACTTTACATTCAAATATTGTTTTACGTAGCGTGAGTATGCACCATATTTTTGGCAGTCATCTAATACAACTTTCTTGTATCTAAACGTCTATCTTTATCTCTTTGGCGTACGATTTCTCGTGGGTGAGATTGAGTCCACATATGGTATTCTAGGTTTTTATTGCTATTAAGCCTTATACTAAACATTAAAATAAGTAAATATATGCTAGAACATTTGTAAAGATTGACAGCATACCTCGCATCTTTGTCGACATAAAATCATTTCAAATCTTAATGATGGTTGCTAAAAATTCTACAAAATGGGCCGTTCGATTTTAATCAGACCTGAATGATAGTTGATTTTGCCCTTGCAAAATGTGTTAGCCCATAGCCATGATGATTTATAATTCTTTGCATGTATTAGTGTGGGTTGTGTTTAAATTTAATTTTCCTTTTAATTTGCTACCAACGTAAAAGGTTCTTGTACTCCCAGGGAAACTCCGGTTTAACTGGGATTTGGATCCACCAACCTTACCTCAGACATTCTGAGCATCTGAAAAGACTAGGATCCGTAAAACCCTATTTTTTTCGTCTTGAAACTGTAGAAACTAATTGTCTTTCTTTGCAGTCTACGGATTGCTCGACAGCTTGTTATCTCGTTGATCCTTCACGTAGTGAAAAGACGACCATGAATGAGATTAGATTTTCTGTAGTTGCAAAAAGGTCCCTTCTTTTAGCAAACTACGGCTTTAATAGGATCGAATTATAGTAGGAACATCAGAAGGTGGTTAATATTATGCTGAAACTAAAAAAGTAATCCTAATATGATTTACTTTGATGTAAATAACTATGTTGAAATTACTAAATATATGTCGTTTCACTGTTATATGACACGTTTCAATTTAACATTAACAGTTATTAAGGAGATTGCGAAATGGAATCATTCCAATTCTCACAATTACTTCCGCGGTGTCATTAGTGTAGAAACAATTAAAAGCCCATGGTTGACTTAACCTAAACACTTAGATCTTTCCCAAAAGATGTATTCTAATTGACTTATGGGATTAATTTCTCTAAAATAATTCTATGCTTTGATATTCCGCCATTGTTACAAGTTCTCACAATTTGACTGCGCTCATTTTATGCGTATAATTCTGGATCGTAATTGTATGTCATTTTAGTGTTTTTAGTGCATTGAACTATCTGAGTGTTGATCTGTTTTCGTTAGATAGCATGGCTAACGTGCTTGCTAAGGCATGAAATGAACCATTCGGTACCTCCTGGTTTAATGTTTAATGGGTTTTAGAATATTGTAAGCAGGAAATATTCTTTACAAGTTTTTTTTAATAGGCCATGGGAGAATGTAATCAAAACATATTCAGTACAACTAACATTTAGTCACCTTCAATTGGTTCCAAGTCCAATTCATGCATGAAAATATATGTCTTTTGGATATGTTTTAGTCAGTTTATGTATGTTTTCGCCATTAATACTGTATTATCTAAATATTTAAAATTGTATTATCTTAAATTTTCTTAATATTTTGACGTCTCAAACATGTCGACCAATCGTGGCGTGTTTGTAATCACGTGCCTGTTTTTTTTTAATCTTATTATTTTAGAATTATTAATAGTAAATAAAAGGAGTAAGTGAGTTAGTTTTAAGAGTATTTAGTTATCAGTGATTAATAAAATTTTGAAGTACGTGAAAAAAAAATTTTTTTTCATAACCAAATTGTTTCTAGTAAGTTTAGGATTAAAGGAGTTTTAATAGTATTTAGCATCAGTGATTAATAAAATATTGAAACGTGAAAAAAAAATTTTTTTTATAACCAAATTGTTTCTTAATTCTAACTGTAAATCTGCGCTTAATATGACTCAGACAGTATGGTTTATGAACGAATGGCAAACTGTATGTTACGCCACTATGGGAGCTAGATATTTTGGACGCGCAAAACATGCCGTTCGACAGGGAACGCGCACGGAAACGCTTCGCGCTGTGCGTTGCATATCGATATTGTTTCCTGCCTCCGTTTTACGAGTTAAGCGCATAACTGTTTCTATACCTTTGACTACTCACCTATTATAATCATTTTCTTCAGTGCTATTGGGCATGCTGTTAGTTACTTTTAACAATAATTATATTTAAATATATTTAATAATTATATTTAATTTAATTAAAAATTACATAGTATTCAGTAAATAAAATAGTTTTTACTACATGTGAATATATTATATTATATAGGACTAAATATATTATAGAAATAATTGCCAAAATTATTCAGTAGAACGAAATATAAAACGATAAACGTTGTTTTTAAATTTAATATTATTGACATTTTCATATTTCTATAATTAAATTGCACATTTACTCTACATCTTACTTTATTAATTATAGTTTTAAAAATAACACCGCATCAGATAATTTCACTACGGATTAATAATAAATTACTTTAATTATTGAGTAGAGATAATAATAATGATGTACAATTAATAATGATTATGTGAAATTATAATAATAATGAGACGAGGCAACGTGCTTTGAACATTAAACACGTTTTTTTTCGAAATGTCGTTAATAATCGTAACCGGATGTTCTGTTAAGGCAAAAGCGTTTAGGATACAAAGTGAACAATGAGATCCGTACGGCCTTCTGGCAGCCTCGTTAGAAACTCCTCTTGTTTTGACCAAATTCGTAATAGTTTTGCGTCAAAAATGGATTGTTCACGGCTCGTGAGGTCATGGATATTATACTGTGTCTGTCTGTGTTAAGTAAGGCATGACTACACTAATATCTACGCAGTATCTTTCGAGTTTCGTGTTTAAAAAGACTGGTAGGAACAAAGTTTGTCTAAAAAAAAAACATGAAATATAATGTACGAGAAGAAAGCCCGACTTCGTTCGGGTATTTCATTTTCAGCACTATGTGTGTAATCCAGACAAAGTAAATCACTATGGCAACAAAAGTACATAGCACAGAGTATAACAGATTCGCTTAATGTTTATGGGTAGACGTTTTGTTTTAAACAGTCGCAAAATCAGAGTTCTATATGGACATGTTGTTTTAAAATGAATGGCCAGACTTATGTTAATTATTCAGATAAGGTTTGGATCGAGTCTACCGTACCCCATCACGAAATTATTAATATAGTAAATTATTAATTAGTGAAATATAAATACATAACAACCCATAGCTGTGCCACCTCTGGGCTCGGATCTCCTTTCACACTGAGAGGACCATACGACCATACGTAAAACTGGAAACATTAAAAAAAAATTGCAACTCAATTTTGAAGCAAAAATCTTCATCCGATTGAGCTGATTTGGTAAATCTGGCGACAACCTTTTAAAACATAATGTAAATAAAAAAATAAATTGTGTAATAATGTTATAAGTTGATAGTAAAAGCTTTAAAGGAAAACGTTAGTTTAGTGCATTTAAATTAAATTGTGTGTTCTTTTATTAAGTTTTTTAGTTAATGTTTTTTTTTATAAAAATAAATACAAAACGTTTTTTAGTGTTAGTTGTATAACTTGTCGGTGTGTACGACGAGCTTTAATAATGTTCACGAACAAGTCATTATCTGTTCCTACTTACGGTTATCGACTTCCGGATGTAACCTTAATGATATTGACCCTTGGTTAAGTTATGACCTCTTTATTATTTTGTTTTTATTGATGTCCCTGTCAAAGGACACATTCAAACCATTAGTCACAACATAATGTGTAGGAAAATATTTTCCTTGGTAGTTTCTTGCCGCTTCTACTTCTAGGTCCTACTCATTGTAAGTATTTGCAGAAGCGATGGCGATTGATGGATTTATAAAAAACAACTTTGAATTAATTCCATGAAATGTATAATTCGGAATTATACAATCATTTTTTTATTTTTTCATATGTTTCACTTAGAACTAACTATGTATCCGAACGCGCGCCATCCTGTACAGGAGATCAACTTTCAAACCACTAGACCATCAAATTCTCAATTGTAAGTAGTTAAATTAAACTACTTTGACATTCAATTTTATTATTGACAGTTAACACAAAAACATATTTTTTTTACGTTGACATTACTGACAGATAAAAAAATGCTGCGATTACACTTTTATGCAGACTATAATCTTTATATAGAGTAATAAAAATGTTGTTGTTTATAGCAACTTTATTGGTTGCCACGATAAAGGTGTTGTGCCAATTAGTCAGAGTTCTACTTGCTGAATTTAATGATTTTGACTGCAGAGCATGTTTTTCATTAAGACTATCCTTGAGACGAAACATTGTCTTGCTTGGGCATTATTGAGCAACGAACACAGAGATGGCGCCAGGCCCTTATTGTCCATCACTGGACTTTATACAACTGAGTATATCTATGGGAATATCACCTGTCTTCCTATTAAATCGATTAGAAAGTTATCCCTACTAATATTATAAATGCGAAAGTAAGTCTGTCTGTCTGTTACGCTTTCACGCCTAAACCACTGAACCGATTTTGATGAAATTCGGTATGAAGATGAAACTGAACTTGGGAAAGGACATAGGCTACTTTTTATCCCGAGATTCCTTCGGATCCCGAAGCGTAGCGAGGTCGGTTCGCTAGTATCAAATAACGTAGACTGTTTGGTCTTTTACTAATTATATACCATAAAATGTCTCCAATAAAACCTTTAATTGCCGAAAAAGAAATATTACGTCGCGATACAAAACAAATTACGATACGTGTCGATAAATTTTATTAATTGTTTTTCCATCTATAGATCATTTCGTAATGTCTGGTAAATGTATTGAGCAATAAAATTTTCATTTATAAATCTTCTATGATAAAAGCCTGGAAGATAAACATGAGTTTTTTATTTACCTTAATTAGTTATTAATTTTGTACTTGTTAACGATTTGGGTTTTAACGTTTTGGGGTTTAACGTATTAGGGTTTAAACTGTGTCGACTCAGTCAGCGGTGCCGTGGTCATCTTCCAAGATGTCCCGTTAAAATTATCATCTCATAGTTGTGATAGCCTAGTGGTTGAATGTTGATCTTTGGTATGGCGTTCGGATCCTATACGCTCTACTAATTTTAACGTAACGTATTTTTTAAAATTAAATTTTATTATCTCTTGCTTATTGTACGATCTTTTCTTGTAACTGATCATGGCTAGAATGCACTTTACCGCGAAACTAAAACCCTTAATACTGTATTTTTTGAGTGAAAGCTACTCCTTCATTCATCCTTAATTATCATACTACTGGGCTCTGGTCTCTTACAATGATAGTGTTTAAGGCCAGAGTCACATTTTTATGAACTCTCAGATTTCGCCACGATGTTTTCCTTCACTGAAGCAGCTGATAAGTAAACTCCTTCGAAAACTCCTGGTGCGTTCATAATTCGAATACACACCCTTCCGTGCAGGATATTGTTCAAACCAGGCTATCATTGATTTTCTGTAGCGTTTTAACTTCTTTTAAAGCACTTACAAAATACTACAATAGTAATTCAGTATTATTTTAATACTCAATAATAAAATTTATTTACGATAGCAAACTTCCATTCACATACCAATAAAATTTCTCCAATCTACGTGTAATAATAATTTCTCGCTAACAAGCGAAACCTGTCGTTGTTACAAAAAAAAACAATGTCCGTAAAACCCACTCAATGGTCGATAATTTCGTAAATAGCTTTCTAATATTATCGAACGTATTAAGTAATATAATCGATATGTTAATCGATGTTATCGAGCGATCGAATATAATAGGGTTGGTGAATTTAACTTTTAATTAGTTTTACAGGAAACTGTTTTATAATTTAGATCAAATGCGTATACGAATACGCTTTTGATCATAAATACAATTACTACACTAAACTACATTATACTATATTTAGTATTATGTAATATAGAATATAGTAGGGTAAACAATGTTGTATACGAAATAGTTTCTGAACGGAAGTTTTTATCTATATAAATCTCTAAACGAGAGATATTCATTTGAACGTCCGCCGTACGTACGTAAAGCCCTAGTTCGATGGCTACACACTCCTAAATTTTTCAAAAAATATCCTGTATTAGAAATAATTATCAAATTATTCGATGACGGAAAGCGGTAAGGAACCCTGTGTATTTATGAGTGGTTCATGATTTTAAACTCGTGTGAAGTCTGCTAACAAATTCTCGGTCAACCTTAGAAACTAAAGCCTTAATCCATCTCATCATCAGAGAAAACTCGAGTTCAGCATTAATACAGTTTGTGATAATGAGTAGATGGCTGATTCATGCTGTGTAACATCAAGTAGCATCACTTGTGTTCAGTTACTTATAAACAATACAGTGAACTTAAAAGAACATTATGACAAAATCAAAATTACACAACCCTATGGAGCAATAAAGGAAATTTACGTTTGTGATTATAGATAACTCGGGAATCGATTATTAATATTCGAATGATTTCGATACGGCTTACGAGATAACACACTTCGGGAATATTGATAATACTATATATACCTACTTATCATTGTATTACCAAACATAGTATTTAGTATTGTTTAGACGCATGGTTTTGACAGATACTTGGTGAAAGTCATGTTGGAGTAAATATTGAATATGGTAAATCACCAACTTTCAATATCTATTTAGACTTGACTATAAAAACACAGTCATACTTGGGAACACTGATGAGATTATTGTTTTTGCGATATCACTAACCGATTGCGACAATGCGATCTTATCGAAAGCACGAAAGTTCGCCTGAAGCGATTAAGCGAATTATGAATATCATCGTTTCGACATGAAAGGAATAAAACAACTTGCGCGCTTACCAAGAGACAAGTTCTCGTGAGAAGTTTGCATAAATAAAATTACAATGTAAATTAAAAAGTTTGCACATTAACACTAGGATTTCCTGTCGCGGGCAGCGAGGCCATCGCGAACCACTAAAGCTTCAATTCGGTGTATATGATACAATGTTTGATTACTGACAATAAATATCTTTAAATAAATTATATGTATTCGCAAGTGCAACTTGAGGAGTTCCTCAAGGATCTATTTTTAGCCCAGTATTTTACATGTTTGTCAAATGAATAATCTATTATTTACAGTCGCCAAAGTAATAAAACAAAAGCAAAATATATTTCTTCTATATATGTATAAAATTCTCGTGTCACAGTGTTAGTTGCCATGCTCCATCGAAACGGATTGATCGATTTTTATGAACTTTTGTACATACATTCGGTAGGTTTGAGAATAGTTTGTAAACTATTTTTCATACCCCTAAGTTATAAGGCGATTCCACGTGCAAGATTATTATTTTTTATTTTATGGACTCATTTTTTTAATGATAAAGAAATGCATACAACCCCCAATCTTCACCTTTCTACCACCAACCTCCAATTTTTAAACAATAATTTATATGGCAAAACAACGTTGGCGGAGTCAGCTAATAAAATCTATAAAATTTGTTCTGTATAAGGTCGACTAATCGGTCATGTCGCGTTAGACACGTCCGACCTGACATTGACCGCCGTTCGTTACATCATTATCGAGATTGTCTGGTGGCTGTTTGATTTCAATTTCTGTCACGTTCTAATGACATGGTAATGGAAACTATGCTTATTTATTAATGTTTGCTATGTTTATAACTATGCGAGTTTCTACTATCAAACATTTAATACATTTAAAATTTTCTTTTGGACATCGGATGTTTTGGTCAATCCAATTGATGGTTGATTCTCTTTATTTGTATGTACATTCGTGGGGAATTTAGATTGAGTTGACTTATTGGGCAATCCCATTTTGAGAAGTTTATAATTTTTTCTTTTGTGTGGATACGTTCAAGTCAAAAGAGAACGCTCATCGATAAATTCTCGGTCACACGTTTGATGTCTGACTAAAGTGAAGGCGTACTCACTGTCCAAATTGATCGCGCCTCAGGCGCTGTCAAGGTGTAACCGATTAAATTTATTCACAATGACATAGGCACTTGTCTCTTGTTCAAATGCTATCTGAGAAATGATGATCGTGTACGTGTATGATTGTTTTCGATTTGCCTTTTATGTTTTTCTTCTTAATTTCTTCTGTACGCTATAAAAGGACATGGAATGGAAATTTCGTGACCTGACCTCAACATGTCAGATTAAAAGTTTCATTGCAAAATATCGAGTGCAGTGAACCTAACTGTTAACGAACTGTTCAATACTGCAATGAAAACATTTAACGTTTTGTAGCATAGACGATCAATCGCTTCTTTATTAGCCATGTCTGTGATAACTTTACTGTACCGGACATTCAAAGGCGGTGGTGACCGTTTGCCATGAGTTAGTCTGTCGGCTAAAAAAAGCAAGGGAAAATCTAGACAGCTACTTATCTAGTACCATGAACGATAAGGTGTACTAGAGGATATACTAGGTGAGTTTAAAGCCCAACTATCTTCAAAGGATGAAGTTGTCTAGTCAAAGGAATACAAAGTGCACCACGAGCAATAAAAATTATGCTGACTTTGATTCTAGGTGCGGTGGGTGCCCATCAAAGTTTACTGCTTCGTGCAGATTCTATAAACATCGTCATGACGTAACAATGTCATCAGCGGTCAAGGCCGCACCGACAGGCACACTGACTCGTCACTAATCCATCTTGTCACAGATCGCTCGATTATGTCACGGGCGATTGGCAATCGATTTGTCAAGCTTTTGGTAGAATTACCCAATTTGTACCTTTTATTTGATTGATGTTGGTAACATTGTTTGCCGGTCGATTTAAATTTGGGTGGTAAGATCCAATTTTAATTTGAGCCATATTCATTGATCGTTATCAGAATCCATAGGTAATTGTGCCAATGCTGATCGACTTCGATGTTCTTATCGTCAGCAACCAATAATTGTATGAAGCTGTTCAGGTTCTCAAGTATGCATTTTTCTCACGATGTTTTCTTTCACCGAAGCAAATGAATTCTTCCTATTAAGCACAAAAACAGTTTGAAAAATTAGAAGCGCGTGCAGGGTTCGAATATGATCCCCGAATATAAATATATCTTGTGTGCTGTTTATTTTATGTAATATGAATTCTAACATGTTTTTATCTGAAATTTAATTAAAATTCTGGATTCGATACGCCATGGGGTTACATGATAAACTACATTGTTTAATAACCTGGCCGCCATTTTGACATGATTAATGGTGGGGTGTTATTTTGCAATGTGATTATGGTTTTGGATGTCGTGATACCTTGTAGGTCACCATGATTAGTGTCGAGATTGATTTTGTTGTAACGAAATACAGATAATCTATCGTGTTTACCAGTTAATAAATTGACGGTTCCGATTGACTGAGTTGGGTAGTAGTTAAACTACGTCGGAAGCTTTTAACAGTACTAAAATCAAAAGTTTTATGACTAATTAAAATCAGAAATTCACTCTTTTGTTTCCAACACACTAAGAACCAATTTGAGAGATGAGACTTTCGGTTCGGCAATCAAATCGCTTCAGCCGTTTAGGACCTATGACACACATACCATAGAAATAGGTACACATGTTAAATTGATAACATACCTCGTTTACACATTGGGGTTGACGAAACTATTCAAACATTCGCCTATGTAGTCCAAAAATCCTAAGCGCCTCTACGAGCTTAAAAATGTGTTCAATCTACATTAGATCGTTTGTCGAAGGTCGTTAGTGGGCGCTGGGCAAGCTATATCGTGGGCGAGTGGCGTAACAAGTCTTAGCGCCGGTTTGCGATAGTTTAGTTCACATTAAATAATATTTTTTCTGTACTAATAATAAAACTCAAGGCTTCGTTACACTAAATACATTTCTGAAAATTTTATCTTAGACGTAAAGGAATTGAGAGCAGACTAGTATACCGTTATATCACTAAATTAACCTATGTTCATTACTGATAATGGCTGCTAATGATAAAATATTTTTTCAAATCGGTTCAATAGTTTCGGAGCCTATTCAATACAAATAAACAAACAAAAAAATCTTTCCTCTTTAAAATATGAGTATACTACAATACCCCTAGGAACACTGTCACCTATGGACATGTGCCTGAAGGACAATCAGAAAGACAACCAACCAACCTGGAAAAACTTTAGAAGAAATCTCATTTTTGCTTGCATGCACATGGCACAAAGGAACACTGAAATCTCCCTGGCTTGCTACAGCTAGAGAGACATAAGTCATAGATAAATATTTGCTCTCGGGTCGTAGGCATTTGCGATGTATAATCTGTATTAGTCTATGCCACCTGCAACAGGAAATCCTGGTGCGAGGGTGTTAGTGTTTAAACAAAAAAAAGACTTAGATAAATCAGTGTAGTTATGAATCAAAATTATGAATCAATGTCCGATTCATGTTCGGAAGCGGGTTATAAATTCGAATTAGTTACAAACAAAACACATGAATAATTGTATTATGGTGAAGAATAACAAAAATATTTTGACAAACTAAAAAGTAATCAACAATGTTATTTTTAATAATAAGTAAAATTTGCTTTAGTGATTATAGTAAGTAAGATTGACTTTAGTGATTTATACTAAGTAAAGTTTACTTTACCACTTGGGATTGATAAAATTAATATCCGCACAATTTCGATACGAGTGAAGGAGACACGTTTCGAGAGAATATTAAAAAAAACCTGCTATGGGATAATTACGGTTTGTAAAGATGATGAAGGGATGCGAATCATCCATCGATTTGTTCATACGTAATGCATATACAGGTTACTACATAGAAAGTCAAGCCTACAAACTGCTCCCTGAGCAATAGAATCACGTGACCTATTTAATGCGAGCTAAATATTGTTATCAAACGATAACTCTTTGGGATGTGGCGTGACAACGAACAATTTATTTCAGTCTTCGGCCTGTTTGAAAAGGGAATTGCTTACAAATGAAAGTAAGAACAACTTTTAATTCACCTACATCTTGAGACAATGATTATTTATACAAAAAGATAAAATATAGTAAAAATGTAATGCGATTGGAACTGTTAAGATTTTTAATATAACATTGTGATAGTCTTTTGGAGAACATTGTTTTTATATATATCTTAAAGTTGAGTAAGCGAACGCTCCTAAGCGTTCAGGAAGCCCATTTTCGGCGACCTTTTCTTAAAACAATTATTTTTTTCGAAAAACTAAAAAAATGGGAAAAGGTTGCTTATTCTCTTCCTAAGATCTCAAGTATCTCTATATGAAATTTCATCACAATCGGTCCAGCGATATGGCCGTGATCACGTCACAGGCAGACAGACAGAGTTACTTTCGCATTTATAATATTAAATTTTAAAAATTTATGTCAGCTTCTAGCATTCGTATGTCAAATAGTATTCTTTACCTTGTAATAATGATGGCCATATAGACACACGCATAAAGAAGCCAAAATTGAATTTGTTTGACAAAATCATTATTTTTTATGTCGTTAACAATATAGTCTTTATGACCATGACAAGATCATTAGAATAAAATCGTAAGGATCCATTTAAGGTTGTCCAAACCTCGGCCGATTCCCAAAAGGCCTGAGTATTTTGACTTGATTTTTTTGGTTTGATCAGTTTATGAATCAAACGGTCAGTGACCGTCTTATTTTTTTTTATTGCAGCATAAATCATTGTAATCCTATTAACGCATTGTTTTATTTTACTACTTACAATGACGCATTATTCTATCGTTATGAATGTGTTTATGGTCAGACTTTATGGTCTTAGTTTAGTAGTGACGTGGTTAGTTCTGGCTACTCCAGCTTATGTTAGAACCAGAACGAGTTTCTGTGATGATGATGAAGCCAGATGAAGAATGAAAAGCAAGAGATTTTGAAGCTTAACAGCTGGTCAGGATTAAGTTGGATGGTACTTGTAACTTGAATAAACAAATAAATCAGTTTGTCTGTCTTTTTGTTTTATAAAAAAATATTTTTTAATGAGTGCATCGGAAAGTCAATAAATAAAAAAAGTCTGTGTAGTTGTTCCGAAAATTTTCAAAACGGCAAAAGTAAATTTGATGAAAATTTCTCTTTTGGATAGCTGATGCTATGAGTAATATAAATTATTTTTACTTTAGAATATTTTAGGTTACAAAAAATTAAAACTCACGACATTCAATATGGCTGGACCGGTTTAGACGAGACTGGCATTAACGGATAGCTGATTAGAAGGAAACTAACACTAATTTTATTTTTAATTTATATCTGCCCTTAGTCGCAGGTACATCTAGTAGGTAATAAAATGTGTATTTCTATTATAATAATAGTCACAGTCGTGAGGTCGTTTTGATTATAGGCCTACCATTAGTGTTAGTCATATAGGAAGTGCGTGTACCTATTGTTTCAGCTCAGTCCAATATGGTTATTGAGTCAAAGTCAGCTTCCAGATGTTTTATTGATTGAAACAACGGAAATGCAAGTTTAACGACATCCACATATTGCGTGGTCACGACGAAAATAACTCAATTCATAAGTTATTTATTATTAAATACTATTTATATCAGCTGAATAAAGTCCAGGAATAGTTTAAAAAGGAATATTTTTAAGTGTACATCAAAAAATATATTTTTCCACCAAAAATACTAATTGTGCACCAAATTAACCGAACCCGAACCGAGCCCATTCCTCGAAAAGGTTAGGTTAGGTTCGTGTTAGACTGATTTTAAAATACAGAAAACGAAGGAAGGGGGGCCCGGTAGGGCTCCCCGACCGCTGTATTACATTATGTCATATATTTATGAAAAATACATTATTTGGTAACATAATTTGGTGCCCATTTATCCATTTTGGTGAACGTTTCGAATTTTATTGGTAGCAAAATAAGAACATTTTTGGGCAGCGTTTAAACACAAACCAATTATTAATCTGGCAAGTTTTAACTTTATCTCCATAACTCTGGCTATAAACATATTGAGATTAGACAGCATAAAAAAGAAAATCGACCATCGATGCGCACCAGTGCCTTATCTCTGGGGATGACATGAAGTGTACGCATTGTATAAGAACGAAACGAGTGTGGACATGAGTGTACACTTATAGGCAACGTACCATGGCGTGTAATGGCGCGATACTGTGGATGTACTATGAAACAGAAAAACCAAGCGACCGCTCAAATATTTGGCTAGGATTTGGTAAAGTATATTATGTTAGAGACTATTACGAATTATGTGTATAGTAGAGATTTTTTCTTTGCGAATACCATACGTATGAGAGAACAAAAGTACCTTAATTCATAAGTTATCAATTGTTTAACACGATTTATGTCAGTTGATGAGTCATAACAACCATTTCTAAATTAGAATGGTATAAATAGGCTTTAATTAGATTTTTTGTTATTTTGCAACTGAAACACTGCACGAATTTTTTTTTATTTAATATTCCAAAAACATACATTTTTCGTTGAGTCGCTTTAGTCTTTACAGTGCGAAATCTTGAATTTATATTATTTACTTTGTTATATAACTTCCTCTAAGGTAGAAAGCAATAAATTCGTTCTCTTGTGTATCAATGATACTTAAATGATTTCATTTTTAGTTACAGGTTCAGCTCACGGTTGATTGAAATTTGAATTATATTTTTTTTAGTGAATAGGTTTTTCCTAAGGTAGTGCGCTTCACCATCTATGGCTTCATCACCGCCTATTATCAGGTGGGATCGTAGTCAAGCACTAA
>DWPQ01000835.1:0-14295 GCA_018251795.1 Perichares adela | reverse complement strand
AAAATACTAATAATGTGTATAGTCCGCGATAATACCAGTTTAAAATCATAAATTATTGCGTTGCCACCCATTTAGGTTAGACCTACTCATTGTATAAACCTTAGATTCATTTAAAATATGCGCTCAGGAGTTTCTTTCAACGGTTCTTTTCAATGACAAAGCACCTCTTCGAGAGTTTAGTACAAGCAAAATGTGACGTGCACAACTGTATTGATAAATAACCTAATTAAAAAAAAAAAATTTGAATTTAGTTGTGACGTACCTACGTAATACATAATTGTCTCACTGCTGGGCTCGGATCTCCTCTCGCATTGAGATTTAAGGCCACAGGCCACCACGCTGGCCAAGTGCAGGCTGGCAGGTGTGGGTTATTAATTAATGACCTATAATAAATTCATCATTACTTTACGCAATTTATAGTGCGTTGAAAAAAGAAATAGGTTTTATTACAGATAACATTATTTTTATTTATTCACTTCACGTACAAACTTCTTTCATCAATGCTGTCTAAACGCTTTAAAAACTACTTGTTAACATTATTATTACGAGAATTTTAAAGCACGCTCGATAAAATAATGCAATTTTCCAGTATAAGGCTAAATACTCGCTAATCTGAACACAGCTCAAGCGGGAAGGAAACAGACAGACCATAGACAAACCTAATTACAGAGTAGTTAGACATGACAGATAAGAAATATGCTAATAACAATAATTTGTTAAACCAATAACAAGGTCTAATAATAGGTTCAGATCAGTTTTTGCCAGACGGGTTTAGTCTTTGAATTATTCATGGCATTTAACCAAAACAACCAGTGGTACAGTGATTTGATCGTTGGTCTAATGCACTTGGGATCCAGGTTCATCGTTTACACAGACATTTAATTTTGTAAAGTTATGTGTCACTAACCCTATCGAACTAGGATCTAATTTTTTTTTGGGAGGTATATGCCATATTTGATATCGTAGATAACGGTACCTGTAACTCAAGAAGTTTTCCAGAAAGAAAACGGTCAACCGAAGCAAGTACACATTATTAAAAAAAAAAAATTAATAACAATAGTAATATATTTTTAAGACACAACCTAATTGTGATGCATGAGGATTCTAACGCAGGGTCTCCCGTAGGCTAACGTTGAAACTACTAGGATATGACGTTTTGTATTAAAAAGTTGTTGTAGAGATAAATTATATATGTTTTCAAGTAAATTTGTAAACCAAAAACTAAAGTATATTACAAGTTGTAATAAGCATTCGTAAGATTATTCATTTTGTTAATTAAATCTCGACTTCCTATCATGTCGCCCCGTTAAAAAACTATGGCACAAAAAATCGAAACCAACCTGCTACAAAACATTTTGTGACTGATCAAATAAACTAACCAAATTCACATGATTCTTGAGAGAATTCTAGAAATGTATCCGAGCGCGCATAACGGCCGGTGATTATGAAATAACTTTAAAAAAGAATTCCTTTATAACCGCGGGAATTTTCCACAGATTATCAAATGTATTTGAAAAAAGAATAAATAAGGTTGATGCGTTGGGAAATTCATCATTAGAGGTTTGAACAGAGGCGGCGGAATTGCATAAATTAACACTGGATTCGCAGACGACAGATGCTCTAGGAATGTGGTAGTGCCAAAAACGGGCCGCCGATTTTGATTTGAATCATGATACCTGGAAGTGTTATGTATTCCATCGATCTCTGCGTTGATCGCTTCTAAGAAACGCTCCCATGAATGAATAAACCTTGCTTTCGGCGCCATTTACGGTTCTATAAGCTTACTCTTTTATATCTGTTTAGAATGGTTTCTAGATTCATTAAGACTTTTCCCATGATCCGGTGGTTTTTAAATCAATTGAGATTTTAGCCCACATTTTAATAACAATTCACACACATAACTTGTACAGATAACAAACAATACCTTTTATATTTACCCAGCTGCATAATATTTTCTGACATTTAAGTAAAACTATAGGTGTTGTGAATTTAAATAGTGTCTCATTACTAATATTCTTTTTTTACTTTGCGCGTTATCATCTTAGATTGCATCGCAACTTACCAGTGGGATCGTAGTTAAACAGTAACTTAGAGAAGATATCTTTAAAGTTATAAGTAAGCTATGACTATTATGTCATACTAAATTGCCAGTCATAAACAATTTACTTTATTGAGTAAAAGCATTCGACTTACAAATAAAATCATCAAAATCACTTCTTATTCTCCGGTTTTCACCAAGAAATATGTTCTTTTAAATTAAGTTAAAGACATATTTAGTTTATGAGATCATTCCGAAACAGAACTGTCTAAAAACCATTCCATTACAAATTGAGAAGACGCCACTAACATCGTAATAGGTAAAACTTGTGTTTGACAATATTTTTCAAAGTAACCGTGTCTCAATATATCACTTGGCTAGACTGCAGTAATTGACGTATTTATTGCCGAATAAATAACTCCGGAGGCGCGTAAATTAGGGCTCCAGGGCTTCTAATTTAGGTACTCCTGTCGCTAACCCATTTCAAATGGTTAGTTGTACTTGACATTCAATATTAGAAGCGAATTCCTCTGCGACGTCTATCTGACATATTTAAACAGGAATGCGCAACGCGACAATAATTTGTGTAAAGGTATCATCCATTCTTTCATTCATCATCATCATAACCCATAATTATGATGATGAGTAATTTTATTCAATGTTAATTTTACTTAACTTTTTGTTACTACATTATTATCATTAATCAAAGAAGTGTGTTAATTTTAGTCAACCATGTAGAAATTACTTATAATGAAATAGGTAAATTTTACTCAACCTAGTATTAATTAACCATAAAATGTTACTTAACCAAGTGTTAATTAATCATAAAATTGAGTCACCTTCACCTAGTTAATTAATCGACAAATAAGTTAATTCTACTCCACCTAGTATTAATTAGTAAACAAAGTATATTCGTTAACACGTTAAGACATCCTTTTTAGACGAAGGATACTGAAAGAACACCAGCCGCTAAGAAGCATTCCCTGTTTTTCTGTCCACTGAATTTATTATACGACCGCATTATTGACACGTGACAAGATTGGACATGTACTCAAAATGGAGTTTCGAATTTAATCCCACAATAAGGACTCCTTTACAAGGATACCAACTATGAAATGGTCTTCTATCGATTGTTTTAAATGCATAAAGATCCGCATCGATAACCCTTTGCATACATTAGTGTTGTCCTTATTGTCCTGTTATCGATATCAGATCGGTTATATTAGGCTATTGAAGCTATCGATGTATAAAACGTTTGACCTGGGAGGTTCGTGCGATTTATAGTCTGGAAAATACATGTTAACATTTTGAGAATCTCGCGTATTTGCATGTTACTGAGAATTAGAATATTCTTGTTAGAAAATACACGTATATCGCGGGTCCGGCTCTGCATTTGAATTGCATGCGCGGTTTATCTTACGCTTTCGAAGTATCTAAAATAGACGTATTAATAAACGCAGATCGTGACGTCGGCTATCACTTAGATTTAAGATTATCGGGAGTTAATTATTTATCGTTTTATTGCAATGCTCATGTTGAAAGTCTGTACTTGGAATTATTGCCTTGTTTGGTCTGTTGTACTATTTCTGAACAATTTAATTGCTATCCATTATTAAGATAAGCTCAGTTCATTGAAATAGAAACTTAAATAAGGTTGGAATTCATTTTTGTTCGTATTATAAGACAGTAAACTCCGACGGAACGGTTACGGGAAGCACGTAACCTACACTATCATTGCCTAACGATCTTGTTCAATCAATTAGCTATATTACCTGAAAATACCATCTACTTATCTATATTAAATGCATAATTATTAAATTAAAAACATTCTTAACACTACTGTACATCATTATTAATAAAGTTGTTTTGTATCGATATTCAAATTATATCGATAAGTTTAATCTGAACAATCAATCTCTATAATAAGTTATCTGTTATTTCATACCGATCGACTCACAGACCAATTTCTCCAGACAGGCCCGCAGCTATTATTGGAAATGGGGTTTAATAGTTTATTGATAAGATTAAACTCCTCAAATATTTCTCCAAGACCTGATTAAGTGTTTAAACTCTGCCTACCTGCCTTATTAAGCTGTTAATTCAACGATGTGAATAATTACGGCTCGGTAAGGTAACGTGAATAGATTTTTTAGTTACAAACTTCCATAGCATAAATTTTAATTTTAATTTCAAGGCATGTTTTGATAACATTTTAGGTATTGGGTAGTCTTATTAGGAACATATAAGCTTATTGCAAGAGTTCAGAATGCGGTCAACGTTAAATTGTAGTCAAACATTTTAATACTTTGCATATTATTTTAAGTCAATAGCAGACCAATGAACGGCAATCTAAGACATCAAAAGCGTCATCAACGGGTTGCTACCTGAAATGGAAGCGATGGTGTCAGTTGGGGATTAGAACAAATGGTGAAATAAGTCGACGTGTATCGGTAGCGAACTTGAAGATCCAGTATGCGGGTCGACTTACTTCTTTACCGGCAACGCGTCAGTGATACCATAGGTTAAGGAGGTCTATAAGCGGAGGTTACCACTTACGATCATTTACTATTGCCTTACCATTGACTATAGAGCCGATAGAAGAGTATTAAAACTAAATACTTGAACAATTTTTGAGTGAAAAAAACATTGAATTCGCCTCATCATCACCTGACGATGTTAGTATGATATTGAAATTATTTTAATTTGAGTAGCTACAATTGTAATGCCATTACATAAATTGAGCAATGTAAGGTATATAGGTAATAGTATATGGTAAGGTATTATATGGTAGGTATATGGTCAGTAGCAGTGATAGCCTAGTGGTTGAACGTTGGTCTCCCGAACGAGGGGTCGTGCGTTGAATCCCGGCGCGCACCAATAACTTTCTATGTTATGTGCGTATTAGAAATTAACTGTCACTTGCTTTTCGATAAGGAAAAGATAGTAAGGAAACCTGCACACCGGAGAGTTCTCCATAAAAAGTTCTCGAAAGTGTGTGAAGTCTGCCAACCCGCGCTTGGCCAGTGTGGTGGACTATGGCCTTAGACCCTCTCAGTGTGAGTGGAGACCCGGGCCTATATGGGTTATGTATTTCTACTATTATATTGTAACTTACTTAGATTAGAAATGTAATTTTGAAGTGAAAACTTCTTAGACGCGGTGGACACTTTTTGGATGAAATTTTTTTGGGTAAATTAATTAATCTTTGTATAAATATATATACACATGCATACATATATCTCTATAGATATCATATAATGCTCAAAAGAAAGTTTTAAGCTTTCACTTTCGTCAGCAGTCCTCATTAATGCCTCTGATTTTTTTTCAGTTTGCTAGGGGTCACCTTTCCAACCACCGAATACGAAATTACTGCACTCAATCGATAGCCTACACAATTATAAACCATCAAAGCGTCAATGACGCAGTCGGCGTCCTCTAAATGATACACACATTCTCATAAAGCGTCAATATCAGAAAGCCGCCTAATACGAACGCAGTCAATGCAACCGTAACGAATCCCGTTACAACCGCTAATCTAATCATAAACACGAGACTTATACTTCGATAATCGCATTACAACATTCAGCACAGTGCACTGTACAGCCGTGACTAAGCAAACGAACAGACACAATACACGAACACATTTGCATATTCGGAAACCTGCAGGCAACATAACTGTGTAATTACAGGAACTCGATTCGCAATATTTATCCCATGAGTTTCCATTCTACACACAATTACGATGTCTCGTGCCATTAACAGTAGAAGCGTTTTACGTTAGCGAGATTTAAACGTAAAATCAATTCTGCGGGTAGCCCGAGGCAACTGGTAGCGACCTCTGGCGGATGAATGCGCTATGTAATATTCCCTGCGGTTCCACCATGGGTGGTAGACGTTTCCTACCGTCGTAGAGATTTATATTTCGTTGGTTACTGCGGCTGGAGTAAATTATTGATGCAACTGTTGAATTATGATTATGTACGCCATAGAATTAACGGCAAATTTATTAAATAAGTTATGCACGCATAATGTAATAGTTATGTTTTATTGTTGATTAATATTTCATGATGTTTACACTTTATATATACACTAGCTGACTCCCCTACATAATAAAATATTACTCGTTTTCCCGTAGGAATGAAGCATTTTTCAGCAATAAAAAGTAGCTTATGTTCATCACGGATAATATCGGCTTTTGATGGTAAAATATTTTTTTTAATCGATCTAGTAGTTTCGGAGCTTATTCAATACAAATAAACAAACAAACAATCAAATCTTTCCTCTTTACAATATATGTCTTTGTGTAGAGTATTTTGATGTATCTCGAAAGATTGAGTACGGCTTGTAAGAGTTCAGGAAACCCATGTTCTGCGACCTTTTCATAACACTATGATATTCCTGGTAAAACTTTTTTTTAATAGGAATATTTTTCATCCCAAGACCTTTAAGTATCTCTATGTGAATCACAATCGGTTCAGTCGCTTGGTCGTGATGACGTCACAGACAGAGTTACTTTCGCATTTACAATATTAGTAAGGATGTGATAGGGTTTTTACCAGTCTGGATGCCTGTTAGTTTACTACCTTATTTTCTCCATTAAATGTGTCAAGTGACACTGGGAGAAGATACACCATCCTACATATCTTTTGCTCAGTAAATGTTTTCTTTCTTTGAGCTTATCATATACACGTCTATTGACTTGATATTATTTAAAGAATTAACGCAATACGGCCAAAACTCGTGTATTCGAATGAATGAATAAATAAAATTTTATTTATTCGAAATAGGTTCTACAAACACTTTTCGAAAATGAATTTATGCCATCGTTTCTGCAAATCCCTACGATGAGTAGGCCCTAGAAGAAGAAGCGGCAAGAAACTGCCACGGAGTATATTTTCCTACTCACAGTTACAGAGAACACTTATAGCTATAGTTTATTATTATTTCTTTCCTGTTTTGTTGTAATAAACATACTCATACCCAGGCATTCTTGATTCAAAATAATTTATTCATGTTGGTATCACTGATACACTTATGCAAGTAAATTTTTGCTTCTACTACGCACTTAGTAATATCAGAGGCGCAAGATTGAAACCTAGATTATTAAATCACTACTCAATCGATACGACATGACTTCTCAATGGTGTCCCAGAATTGAAAATTGCTTAACTGTATTTAGAAACACATAGAATCCTGAACAAGGTTCAGCACGACGTGACTTTCCAAACTGGAGTCGTATCTCGTTTGCCCCCAGAGGTTCCGTTATTGGAACAATAATAATCGGGTGCGTTCGCCAAACAAATTGGCTGCTTTATTCATAAATATGTATAGAAACCGCCAGAGGATCTAATGCCTCTTAAATTGTCCCACGTCTCGGGACATTAGCAATTCGAGAGCATTATATTCAATCCACCGACAGTTTACTGAGTTAGGGCTATTGCTCGCCGAGAATTATTACCACACTGATTTATGATATTGGTAATTTGTTCTATCGGAAGTTCTTTGGGCTAACCAGCCATGAAATATCGGTTAACAGTATGCAAATTGCTTGCGGTATAGTGTCGCTCACACTGCTGATAACTGATTTTAAGAGAAAACTTGCCCTTGTTATTGAATCACCGACGCATTATTTTTAACTACCAAGTCTTTAATTAGTACTGGTGTTTGCAGCTAAAATGTATGTATATTAAAAAATACTGAAATTTGGTATCTTTTGTTTCAGAAGGATCTCTCGGACGACTGCGTGTTCGAGGAACATATCGAGGAAAATAATTACAATACGTACTCCCGCATTCGGGGAGGGAAGAAGACCTTCCTGGCCCTAGACAACAGGGGCAGATCGAGACGGACGCAGATCCCCGTGAGCAGGCCACTGGGCAACCTGTCAGGATACGCCCTGACTCTGACGAGACGGTGGGACGGTCCGAAACAGACGCAGTGCCCGCCGAGACGGCATCGTGGCAAACTGAAGCGGCCGCCGCCCTTCCACAGGAACTGCCAGCGGCGCGTCCAGAAACAGAACTTAAGGAAGAGGAAGCACAAGAAAGCGAACGATCCGAAAAAGAAACAGAGGCATCCGAAGGCGCGGAGAAAACCCGAGAACGGGACGACGACGACGACGGAAGCCGGGTGGGATGAGTCTACGATGTCGACAATGTCAACCACCGATGCTGAGTTTTTTCGCTCAGCGACCGCGCAGGAGGGGCTCAGTCGCGCGTGAGCCGGTGGCTAGTCGCAGTAGGAGCTGCCGTTGCGCTCGTACAATAGCACCGTTCCACACTTAACATTGTATGAATCTCTAGTGACGGAGTTAAATCGTCCCATTTGATGTGCCGCAATATAGTTAAAGCTTACTTGTGTTGGAAACGCGATCGTAGCTACGTCACAAGTAAGGACGCCCTAAAACTTTCGCTTATTGGCAATGTAAAATTGTATCCATTCGGGAAAAGATGATTCATGCTCGAATTTATGGTTGTATAAACGCTTTGTTTAAAACCATTCTAGCGACTGGCAAGTCGGCAGTCGTAGCCCAATGGATTTGGGTACTTAATATCCTTCTTAATTATTACGTACATTAATTAATACTCAAACTAAAACTCGTTTAACGAACAATTCGCAGCTGGACGCTGCACTTCGACATGATATAAATGATATTATTCTACCAAAGCTCCTGAAATTATCTATCTCAATTTATATTCCTAGTTCGCTTTAAAACGTAGGTTTATCGGCAAGATTCCAATTGTCTTAGTTATCATGAAATTAACGTAGTTGGTATCGATAACTTAATTAATAAAACGTGTGAATTTGTTGTAAATGTCGAGTAATCGCTTCGTGATGTAAGGTGGAACGGTGTAAGGGAAAGGAAAGGCGGTTCTTGTGCGAGACAAATCGTTAGAATCTACAGATATCGTGTATTATTTCATTGTTTAATCATTAAATGGCGCTGTGTTTATTCGTACTTAATCCGCAGCCATCTCAAATTTCTATTCAATTAAATCTAGTGATTCGGGAACCATCTCGTTATGAGTCCACTAATTCCGTCATGCGATGAAGCTCACTATCGACGCCGGAAATCTTTAAAGATCGTAATTTTCCACAAAGTGCTTCCAGGTGCGCGTTCGAATTGAGAAATCACTGCATTAATTCTTCCGATCTTTCGTACCGGTCATGGTGATTATAATGAAAAATAAATTAACCTTATTAATTCTTAGTTGGTATCACGGCGATATCTTCGATTTGGAACGTACAGGAGCCGCAATGTTTTTGTACTTATACGGATCGTGGTGTAATTTCATAAGAAATTGACTGAAAAATATGACTGAGTAATGTAGGTACTGTCGGTTTCGGAATAGGCTATGATAGGATAGAGTGCGGCGGACGGCATGCTTCTGTTTTTTAAGGTGTAGCGACCGAGACTAGCGGCCTTGTGGCGTATTCGATACGATTTCCCATAGACAACGATAATTGATCGCTATACAAAATCTGGATGAAACCAGTTCTAACCGGACTGAGGTGGTTATTCGCGCATTCACATATTCCATAGACCGCTCGCCTCGGTTCGCCCAAAATTGATTTAGTGATAAACATTAACGACGAAGAAGTGACTACTAATAAGTAGTTAGTAAAACGTGTATCTAATTTGTAAATTATTTATTTTATTTTCCATAGAGAAAGTCGTATTTTGTTAACGTTTTAGTTGATGTTTTTTATTCTCTTGTCCCCTTTAGTTCCATCCGAATGTAGATATTAGGATGTCATACGCTTGTACTATTAGTGAGCCAATGTATGTGTATTATATTTATGACTCCGTTCGGTGACAATATGTGCTTTATATGGCGTTGTGTATATAGTACCTACATGCGAGCGCAAATATTGTGGTTGAATGGATTTAAGCGATAACATTCTTTAGAATTTCCCTCGCATTCAGGTCATGCTGTGTGTAAGTCTTTGAATGTTGTCAGCGATGATTATTCGAATGTACAAATAAAGTCGCAAACTCAGCATTCTTGAAATTGTACCGTTATTTATTTACAGTTAAAAAATCAAAGACAATAGTTTTGATGACACTTTGTAAATAATCTTTCGTGTATCAAGAATGTTACGTATGCATGACAAAATTAATCGAATTGGTCGGTCTTTAGATATAGGAGGCAGAAGTCTACATGTAAAAAAGATTTTGATGTGTAAGTTACTGTTATTATTAATGGACTATTAAATAAAATAAGTTTCCAGTACTGCCAATGATGCTTTTATACTGCCAAGTAATATAAACCAGAAGCAAACATTTTGTACCGATAGATTTTTTATGAAAATAAAAAATGTAAAAAATCATGTACGTACAGTGCATTCGCTGATTATCTGTCAATATTTGTGACATTTTGTGAGTATCTGCAACAAGCTTTATGAATGTACCTACGTATACTATACGAATGATATTTTGAATTTATTTATAATCTATGTATTTTAATGTAAAGTGTCACGAAAACGACATAAAATCCGTACACGACAAAGCATTTACTCATCGTTTCGATTTTAACGAATTAATTAACTTCACTTGCGTACCGATTTCTTGTCATTTTCGATCATTAAATTATTCGATAATCGAGTTTGTTGTATAAACAAAACACTCGTTATTATAATATAGGTAAATTAAATACCAATCGATCTTTACATTAGAGTAGAAGCAGTATTTCGGTATTGTGTATGTGGTTCTCTGTTACAGTACCTAGTTTTATAGTTTTTATAATTAAATAGACCTTTTAAGAGAATCTGTTACTATTCGTGATTTACACCTATCTGTAACATGGTTATTTGATTCCTAAAAATTGTAACTGACATTGACAAGCCGTAGTGTTGCCAGACTCGCGCAGCTCATCGTTTAAATCGATGTCGTTGTGAATGAGGTACGTGAGTTTGGGAAACACGGTTCCGACTGGTTGAAGTGTAAAAATACGTTATTATTTTATGTTATTTATACACATGTGCCATAATATACCTACTTCTATCTATAGGTTTACATACCGATTCAGGAGAAATGTAATTTTCCATGATAAACTGTTTCGCACAATATGATAACTTATAATTAAACTGGAGGGAATAGGGATGACTGCAATAGAGCCAATTTATTCATATTGCTTTGGTTTTAACGGAAGCTCTTTATAATTGGGAGGTATGGAGGCCTTACAGTTAGTGTAATAATATTTAAAAGTTAAATTCAGTTATTCTGCAATACAAAAGTAAGCCTAGTTCACTAGGTAGCTAGGTAGTCTAGTTAAAATTTGCCGTTGAATGAAATCGAATGCCAAGGTGAAATACAGATTCAAATGCAAAATTAATAGAGTGATATAAAAGCCGGATATACTAGGTATTTAATTATGGTATGGTAGCCATTGTTCACACTGGTAGAAGTTTCTAGATTAACAGACAAGGGGAGTGAGTAGTTGTATTCATATACCTACGGACACCATCTTGTATACAAGATGCTTGGTCAAACTAAACGAATACATTCTGGAATACGGCCGGTTACTGTAGTACAAAATAAAAGTTATTGCTTCATCAAAGCTCGCGAAATTAATTTAATTTAATTTATTTTACGACTTAAGCTTTCTATAATACATTGTAATTTGAAGTGTTGAATTTTATTAAAATAAAATTGGGTAATCCCCAAAAAAAAATACTTAAGACATACTGATGACTTCTACTAGTCATTCAATTTGCACGAGTTACTCAATAGTAATCGTGAAGGAATTCAGTAAATATAACATGAATATAGTCGCGAATCGCACTTTAATTAAAAGTGCGTACCAAAATGGCTAGAAACTGAAAATTTTAAGCATTTAGTAGCGCACGCTACGTCGAATGAAGCACTTTAAATAGCAATATACAGTGTGGTAGGTAACACAATTGTATATAATAAATTAAAATGTACGATAAATGTAAATGTACGATATATCTCAATGTACCAAACCATCACGTAAACATTAAACATATTAAATAAATATCATTAATGACCGGTTTTAGAGCTTAGATAAAAATATTATAAAGATCATTAATGAATATCATTATCGTCGTGTTCCTCTAATGGTCCGATAACTGTTATCTGCATTGAAAAAACGACATTAACAATAATTAAAAGTCGATAAAGGTAAATTTATATTCTGCGTAAAAAATTAAGTTAGGCATTGTCGAAACTGATTTCGGCAGTGATAAGGTAGTGCTTCAAAACTATTGTCATTAGATTAAGAAAAATAATGAATTTATTCATTACGTTTACGATATTTTTAAACTGATTCGTAGTTTAACTAGCAGCAAAAACATCTGTTTAAACCAGGAAAGATATCGCACTATGACAAGAGAAGTCGCAATTCAAAAATTACTCTTTAATACGATTTATATCAGTCGCTAATAGTCTTAATACGAATTTAAAGGGAAAAAAACAAATTTCATAAATTTTCCATTACATATATATTTTTTACCGTAGTCACTTATCGATTTAACACTACGATGTCTGTGATTATACACCAATACGGCAAAATTTAACATGAATGTACCTACCAATGGCTCTATATCCGTCTTCCCTTAGTAAAACCGGGAATGTTAAAGAGGGGTCAAACAGTATTACTTAATTAATTTCGATATGTTTACATTTATACAATAGAAAATGGGAAACTATTTTTAAAATTAATTGAATAAACGTTTCTAACGTAGGATTTTAAAACTTACCTTTTTACGTAGTTGTACCAATAGTTGTACCAAAAGAAGATTGAACGAAACTTTTAGACAATAACTTTTACAGCCTCTTATACCGACAAATAAATAAAAATGATTCTTTAAATATCGTATGATGTTTTATTTTCTACCTGTGAACATCTATCCATCAATGTCTCATAGCGATTGCCTGCCGGTTAATCCTATACTCGGAAGACCTATTCTGCACGTACCTATAACGAGCGTGTTTCGGTGAAGGAAAATATCGTGAGGAAACCTGCTTTAGAGAGTTTTCCACTATGTTATCAAAGGTGTAAAGTCTGATAAGAATTTGCTAGCGTGGTAGGCTATAGCCTTAACCCGTTTCAATCTGAAAAAAGTTGAAGCGGAGCATAGAAGTAATGGGCTATGATGATTATTATTTTCATTAACCTAAAAATAAACTAAAATATGTTAATGACACAATATCTCTGATTCGAAGAGGAGGCCCAATCCCAGCAGTGGGTTACTGGTTGGATTACTAATCTCTATTATTATACATTTAGAGACTGATTCTCGTGTGACATTCATGTCACTACAGCGATGCACTATGTAAATTTTTGACCACACAATTTTCGCCGACATGGCGCTATAGTAGCTGGAGACGTAAAAAAGTAACACACTAAAACTATAAAGTTATTAACTAGATATTATACATAATATACTAGTAGGCAAGAAATATACCTGCCTGTGGGTGCGAGTGTCCATCCAATAGAAAGAGAGGGAAGATGAGAGACCCACTTATCTTTGTCGAATACGTACAATAAAAGGGAGACGTTTGTTGTCACTTTTTTAGATAGACACATTTTAGGCTTGCTTGCCCACTCTAGTATATTTTCTCTATGACTAAAACAAGGCATTAAATAGAAAAATTGCATATAAAAGAACCCCATCTGTAGCCTATTTCAATTTCCGCTGCTCGCAGTACACCCTGCTAGACAAAAAACGAGACTATACCAAAATCCCTCTTGCTTTAGGTCACTAGGTTTTGTATCACCCAGTATAATGCTGAAGATATTCTTCTGGACACACTGGTTTTCCTTGAGTCCCATGGACGTCGTTTTGCTCAGCTCTATAGAAATAAAACTGTTTTATTTCTGCTCGGCACATTCCGCGTCTTCTGAAGAAGGAGAAGGAATAACTAGACTGGATCAAATATTTTTCTATTACAAAGCTATATGACTGTATCAAAGTTTTAGTTTAGTTTTTTTACATTACAGTAACTAAATAGCTCTACCGAGGTAAACAAAATGTATATTTAATATTACCTGTTATTAAAATTAATAGATTTCATATATATCTATTGATAATAATTGAAATTCCAATACAATTCTAGTCTCTATGCATCAAAGAAGCAAAATGTGCATTATCACAAACGAAACGCTACGTGCCAATAGCCACAGATACAAAATCATAGTATGCGCAGACAACGTCAGGCACGTCAAATGACTCGCGTCTCGCGTCGCGCGCCTCTTGTATCGCTATCGGCGGTCGCCATTCTACATCGAGTG
>DWPQ01000834.1:0-14299 GCA_018251795.1 Perichares adela | reverse complement strand
GTAGATATCATAGCATACAAATACTATATCTACTACTAGTAGGCCCGGCAGACTTTGTTCTGCCCGGGATAGCAAACTGGACGAGGGCAATGTTAACTATGCTATGTATTTCGTAAAACAATGAAACTTCTGAATAACTTTAAAAAATGGGGCAAAAGTAGCCATCCTAAGACTTTCAAGTATCTCCATATGAAATTTCATCACAATTGGTTCAGCGGTTTGGCCGTGATCACGTCACAGTCAGACAGACAGACAGGCAGAGATATTTCTGCACTTACAATATTAGTATAGATATAGTCTGCATACTATATCTACTAGACTTATAACTTCAGCAGCAGAATTCTAAAGGAAACAAACACCGAACTGCTGTTTGTGAACTAAACAATACTATACAAATACAATATAAATACAAAAAAAACTGCGATTGATTTTTGGCACATGTTGCGTGACGTTTGGAACTTACGATTATTTGGTTACAGTTTCAAGCTTAGAACGTAATGCACATCCGTTAACTAATTGACCGGCTGGCATCAGTAGTGAATTGAAACGAGATATCCACAAAATATAGAAAATCGTCGCGATAAAAATTTCGGCGACGATCATGCGTCTAATGCTTGAGCTGAAAACCTGGTAGGAACACAATTCATCTCTTTTTATCTGTTGACTGTTGATTTTAAATTGAGCTTTGCTAGTTAAGGGCGCCTTCAAATTTGCCGCTAACAGCCGCCCGAAGGCAGCGCGACTTCAGCGCTGTTTTATAAATCCATATAAATGATTTTATAAGCGATTTCTCTCTCAGTATTCTAAAACCTATCGACAGCAGTGCGGCCGCAGCACTGCGGATGCGCTGCCTCCTTGCGGCAATTTGAGGCGCCCTAATATTTCGGGACAAAATAGGTTTTTTTTAACGATTAAAATGACTGAAGCAGTCTTTTTTCGTATCATAATCGATCCTCTAGGGCCCCATCGTGGTGGAGTATTTATTAGACTGTTAGTATTTCAATAAATAGGGTAAAAAGTGGTTAAAAACAGCAATTTTACAGTAATTTGTATGGGAAATAACTGTAAAAAGTTTCAGAATACTTTAAATTTAATTAATTCCATTGACACATTGAAATGTAATGCGAATTGAAATATGTAGATCACGAAAACACGAATCGTAAACTAGGAATAAAAAAACAACGAAAATACCACAGATACATCAATTAACACGCGCAAGGAGCCAGAAAGCTAGACGCCATTTTGTTGACAACATTATCCTCAACAGTACTGAAATTCAAACCGATCAAAACTGAACTTTACTGCTTTGCAATACGTTATAACTAGATGGTAATGAACTGAAATATTGATATGTTTTTAAGTGTAGGGACCGTGGCGACGACTAGTCAACTAGTTGACAGCGCGCCAAAAATCAACTTCCGGAAAAAAAATGAAAAATAGAGCGAAAAGTTTCAGATATTCGACCTCGATTGTGACGTGCCAGTACGCGAAGTCTTATTTTTTTCTCTTCGTAAGCTAATAGCTAATTATGTCAATTCATGTCACCGCTAATGAAGGGTTACCTCGTGAGTAAAGAGCGCTTGGGAGGTCTGCTTGATGTTTTAAGAAATGTTTAAAGTATTTTTTACACGCTTTTTATTAGATTCACCAATATTATGTATAAGTAATTTTCAGTTTCTTCCAATGTACAAATAATAAAAAAAATCACACGTTTTCGGAACCTATGACAACAGAATAATTTTATAGCTATGACCTTTTGTACTGAGATCATCTGTTTATAATAATTAGAATAATAGTATAATTTAAGTCATCTTTCAAGTCTTAAGTCATTTTTTTTCCTAACTTAAGTTTTTTTAATGCTTATTACAAACGCGTTTTTTTTTGTAACTACAATAATTTATAATTCTTCACTAAACTGGTCTTTTAACCAATTTTCTTTTATTCTCCTATGAAATACTATCCAATACAAAAAATCAAAGATCAGAATTACCTGCCATTTAACAACAACTTATTTGTAACAATCTTATTATATTCATGAAGCCGTAACAAGCTGTTGGGAGATTATGATATTGATATTGTGGCACAGACTACATTGGAAGCCCACCAATCGAAATTACTGTAGTTACATCAAACATAGCCTCGTGTGCCGCGGTTATTTTGATCACCGAGGGATTACATGTCGAAGCACAATACATTAGAAGTGACGCAAAGTGTTTGGTATTTCTTTATAAAATAGAGACATTTACTTTACTGATTTTTAAGCTACTTACTCGCGTAATCATGATGAGAATTATATTGCGAGGTAATGTGCAACCTCTATGGGCAACGTTGACCACTTACCATTCGGCGAGCCGTTCGCTCGTTTGCAGGTATTGACATAAAACATAGCTATGTCAAACATATATAATGTTAACATATTACTTTTGGTTTCTATTTATTGCCTTGAGGATATGAATCGTACGGATATTTGTCACAATAAAAACTTGTATCAAATAACAAAACTGAATTGCAAAGGATGTAGGTACAAATAAAGTGTGTTTGATATCTACTTGTTTCAGTGACTACATTACCATATCTCCAACAATATTTATTCAGCGCGAGTTCAATGTATTGTAGTCGGTGCCACAGAGTATTTAAACCAAGAACTAATCTACACTAAAAATAAGAGTGACGGAATCGTTTTTTTTTTAATGCAGGTAAACCACAGACTGGCTGACGAGTCGTCTAAATGGTCTCCGCTGTCCACGAATATCCATGATTACCATGAACGCGTTACCGGCTAAGGAAGCTGAGGATTAGCATATTACTCACAACCTGTTCCAGACAGAAACATGACGAACCATTTGAAAGTTCACCAGGAGAAGGTTACCCAAAAAAGTAAACAAGTCAGGTAAAAACTGTATCACCACGAACGAGTATCTCTGAATAGCTGAAATCTGTATCAAAGAAAAGTCTAAGATAAGATTTCACTCTTTATATTAAGAGAATTATCATTAGAAATTTTGAAATGTAGAGAATCAGTCCCCTAAAGTTTTGTTAGAAATATTTAGAAAAGCTAGTTTAGCAAGACTTTTCTATAAATCATCAACTCTACGTCGGTACAGTTTTACTGTAGAACGACTGCACTATACTCCTCAGTTCAAGCGCGGGGCCGATCAAAATGGCCGCCGACCGATAAACAACCTGCACTTTGCGGTTTCTCACTCGTCAGTTTATTTTAAAGACCGGCTTTAGTAAACTAACTAGTTTACTACCCTTAGGCGTCTATATGATACACTTTTTAGGTTATTGGATAGGTTGATATAATAATCTTTTGTAGTAGCTAATAGCAGACGAGCCACCTCATGGTAAGCGATCACCGTTGCTCATGGACGTCCGTGACATGAAAGGCGTCACAGATGCGTTACCGGTGGTTAGTTCTCTATACAATATCCCAAAATCTTAAGGTGATGACATACGTTGCGGAAAGGTGTTCTGTGACATCAAAAGCCTTTCTTTCCGCTGCGAATGTTACCATACATTTTTAAGATTTCGTGTAGCGTGAACGCCAACTGCTAAGATATTTATCCAGGTAACATTTTCGAGAATCAACAGTGAAAACATTCACGTTTGATTCTCCAAACTGTTACTGTTAAATGTTAGAAAGTGGGTCGGAAGCCAAGTAAGAAAACCAGGCAAGTTAAGTAACGATTATCGTCGGGATAAAATTCAGTGGTACAGGGGTCAACGGCCTTTAACGGAAGAAAACGGGCGTTATAGATTCCTCTATTGTTCGTCAAGATATACCAGTAGCAGCGGAGGATGACTCGGATTCGAATGCAACTCCTTAAGCCAAACGTACCTATATTTATACCGATTATAGCGATGTTGAACTTTAAACATTCCGAACTATTTAGCTGCGAGTTTAGTCATTATTTAGTACCATTAATAGTATAGGTTAGGTAACATACGATGTGCATTCCTCTTTAAATATACTTGTACCAAAAGTACGCGAAATTTTGACCACCTCAATAACACGTTCATACAGTAAATATTTACCTCATCACTTAGGTATATAATACACATATAATACTAAAACAAATATAATAATAGTTGACATTTATTTCAGTAAGTTATAAATAATATTTGTTCACAATAAAGAGCTGTGGATGGGGCAAAAAAAAATATTAGTTGAAATAATTACGTCGAATAATATTAGGCGAGCTTACGAAACTGCTCATGATTTCCTTTAGTTAACTATCTAAGTTAACTAACTAAAGGAAATGGAGGTTTTGGTTCCACAAGATAACTAACTTGAGGAACCAAAACTACTTCAATATAAGGAGATCCGTTCTCTGCAGTGGACCGATAATATAGTAAAACAAATAAGTAACAGAAACAGTCCTTGGGTCAACACTCGGTGAACCAATTAAATATTTTTACGTCCTTAGCATTAATTAACTGTTGATACCTATAATTAATAGTAACCTGTAATTTCTCTGCGCTGTATTTATGTACATAAATAATTAAATTGAGCCTATATAGGTTGCAGCGGGCCACACACATTCATACTCTGTACGTACCTTACTATCCATGTATCTGAAACTAAATATTATTTCAGCAAATTACAAGCATTTAACGTTTCATTGGCATTAAATAAACGTGTACACAAAGTTCGCTTCAACTCAATCGTCAAGGGCAAGTGTGAGGCGCTCGTCTTTTTTATAATACACATTGCCGAAAACACGTATAATAAATACACCTGTTCCGTATATTTTTCGATAATCATCCCTATCTATGAACTCCGTACATATGCGATGTTTAAATGCTTAATACTTTCTACTACAAGGGCCCTGTTTAATTAATATTTGGTACAAATTGTAAAATACAATTTTATTATACAAATTGGCCTACAATAATTATGGGCAATCCGTTTTATCAAACACATAATTGTTTTACACATGATTACAAGCTAGTATATTTTATAAAATTCCTGTACAATTATCACACAATATTGAATGCTTTAAAATATGATTATGACAATTGCAAGCTATTCATTTGATTTTTCTATAGTATAGATAGATACATTTGCTTTTAACTTTTTGTAACTTTTATTAAACAGTAATCACTATAAATACATAATTTATATATTATTCAAATTTTGTACAACTTAGCAAATTAATAGTGACTATAATTCACATAAAACAGCAGGTACATAACGCATAATTAAACAATTAAGCAATAGTTTTACTATCTTCCATATTAATTGTCGGATTGTAAGTTTTATTAAATATGAATCAAATGAAAAACGAGTTATAATCACTAATCCGTATTGTAATGAGATACGTATTAGCCTCCTTAGAAATTAGTGGGAGCTTTCGATACCATCGACCAATATGAAACAAGACTAAAGTGTAATTTGAAGTTATATGCCCAACTCTTACAGACTGAGTTGCAACTCCTCATTTGTGCGTAACATGTATAATATCTATAAACGAGCAATTCATATGTATATGTAATCTGAATCTCAGAAACGGCTCCAACGATATTCATAAAATTTAGTATGCAGGGGATTTCGGGCACCATAAATCGATTTCACTAGGTTTTAAGTTTAATAAACCTCGTTTTACCCGTATTTTTAAACACTACAAAAAATTCCATGTAAAGCGCAGTCTTCCAGGTACTCTTAATTTATTTAATGCCAAATCACAATAAATAATGCATGCACGTACAGTGACACACACGAAACACTCACTTTTCATAAGCCTCCACCAGTTCCTTGACAGCCTTCTCCGTTTCCTTGGCAACGTCCAACGAGTTCGGCTTCAGAAGGGTCACGACGAAGTCAGCGTGCTCCAGCAAGTCGTCCCGACTCTCTTCCAGTCCTGATACCTCACTTTGGAGCTCCTACGACAAAAGAGTTTCTTGTCAATATGACATTTTACGAAGAAAAGTCAGAGGAACTTTATTATTCCATCTATATAGAAGTATCACAGGTATGCGGCTTGTCTTATGTGGACATTGCAGTCCATATGCATCTTTAAACTTATTATTTATTTAGTTTTCGAGCAGCTCGAAGGATCATTGTCTGAGCTTGCCTGGTTTACTTAGTAATTGTTAAATAATAAAAAATTGTTTACTAGTTACTTGTCAATTATAATCTCTAGCAATTAATAATTTTCGGTCATTCAATGTAATTCATAGTGTTTTATATAATCTTTGCCTGTACTACAAAAGTGCATTATTCAAAATCAGTAACTTTCGAATTTCGAACGTGGCTTGAACGTGAGCACCTTTTAAGGTGAAGCTAAAAATAGTTCGAACACGGTGCAACTGAGAATAAACGATGTACAGTTGAGCGTTATTCAGACGAACGAACTTCAAGTAGAAGGCTTTATCATCGTAATGATACTTTGAATACGGGTAAAAGTAACAAGTCATGTTTTAGTTGAATTCTGAAAATCAATACAAAAGTTCCGGACGTTCAGTAAACCGAGTCATTGACTATGCAAAGAAGCTGTTATTATCAGTAGCAATACGACTGTATACATAAATATATATATCTAAACGAAGATGGCCGATGATTCACGATAACCACGTCTCAGTGAATATGTAACGTCATAACACTACATTAAAGATACAATAACAATGTCAGCACAACTTTCTCCTTTTTAAAATGACATTGCAATTTATTTCTAAGTGTGATTAAGGAGAAAACTAATTTAAATTTTTAAGTTATTTTTTCTTTACTCTAAGGCGTAGCTTGTATTATTATGATAATTGTGTAGATTTTATTTTATTTATTTGTTTACGAAATCCGCAGATACAAATAAAACTAGATTTTAGACATAGAACCAATAATGGATTTACAATGTACGTACAATCATTTAATAACTGTCATGGGCTGTCTCAATAGCAGCTCCGCAATCTACATAACCCTCACCTGCAAAGCATGCCTCGTGTCGAGCGCGCGACGTCTGGTGCCAGGATTAGCGTCCAGCTGTCGCAGGCGGTCCGACGCAGCAGTGATGGCTGCTGCCAGGCTGCGCTGGGTGTCCAGCAGTTGGTTCCAGCGGTGCAGCTGGCTGTCGGCGGTCGCAGCGCGCTTCGCTACACCTACAGAAGATAACATAACCGATTACTTCAAAGGTACATTAAGAATTAAGAAAGAATTACAATAAGAAAGAATAAGAACTGCTAGTACAACAAAACCCTCTCCGAACGGGAAAACAGTTCTACTGGTATTTGACGAAGACTGAAACCTCTGAAATTTGCAGGGTAGCCTAGATTGTTGTGGCTATAATTTAAGTTGGTTCTAATGGACATTTTGCTGCTGGTCGTAGAGCCTTTATAGCTTCACGTGGATAGAGGGCCGAGTTTGTAATGCTTATACCTCTCGTAACAGAACCACATAGTACGGGAATATGTGTGTTTGTTGGTTGTACCTCGTGTTCCGGGGTTACTTACCTTCGCAAGCCACGCTCCATCTGTCGGCGAGGTCCCGGGTGCGTTGCTCAACGCGCTCGCCGCTGGCTGCATCAGCTCCGGAGCATAGCTCCCTCGCCCGCTCCCGGACGACGTCTAGGAGCGGCTGCTGGTTCTGGAAGCGACAATCAATGTATAACTTTAAGCCTCATATAAAAACGGTGATATCTTGAGACTGGTTATTGTTATTACAGGCTACACACGATAACTACTGTCGACACAGGGTGTTCACGACGATTTGAATTTCCTTGCTGTTTGTTACTGTGATTTAATATGATTAAATAGTTTGTTATATCTAAAACTCGAAAATCTTGTTTATCATTGAAATTCTAATAATTACATTTATTTAACTTATCAGTGCTATGCCAAAAACTAGTCACCCTTCTCTGAGTGTTGTCAAGTGTTACCCTAGTAGAACAATGAAATGTGTATTCGTTAAGCAGAATCGTTATGGGATTTTTATTACATTGGCTTTTAAATATTTTCGTTCCACCATGGTATATGATTATCTGGACCCTGGTCTACAAAGTAACTTATAAATTTGAAAAAATATTATCAAGAGCAATCAAATAACTACAATGTTTATAGACTTTACTTTTAGTAATATTACACGTAATATAGTGTTAAGTAAAATTAACTCGGGTTTGTATAGTTGGATGGCTGAGTGCCAACTCCCTGAGGTACCGCATTTCGCAGACGTTAATCGGTACCAATTTATTATAGCTTTAAACAGGATCGTATATTATATGACTCGGCAAATCTCATAGCCCTTGTAGCTTTTACAAGCTACGAGTAACATCTCTCTGAGGAATTCATCTTTGTCAATATAAATAACTACATTTATACTTATTATTATTTTAGAGGCCTTCCGGCGTGCGCTAGCTAAAATTTGGTAAGCAATTAAATTAGCACCTAAATACAGTTTTACTAACACAATAACAATGGAAGTTGCAATAATAACATTGCACACTTAATCTTATAAATATTTTTATAGCACAGTGTGAAAAAAACCCGCATTTTACGCACGGTCGCGACCTAATAATATACGATATTTGTGACCTACGTGGTGTATCATTGCACTACGTTTAGCATTAACTACACTCCGTGCAATGATATACCACTTAGGTCGCTTGTATCGTAATGTACTATTCACACCAAATTGTAATGAATAATACATATTATTGTTATTAGACATTATTGTAATTGTATAACCAGTAAAATTTAAATCACACGTGAATAAATAAAGAAATAAAAAGATTGAATTAAATAACAAAGTTCATATAGTTTTAAACCAAAACTACTTGCGATTGGTTTTAATGACTTATCACCCGGACTGCGGCTTCATACACTAATTTTAGCCTCTAAAACTGGCATAACGAACAACAATCATCGAGAGTTGCATTCCGCGTCGTGTTTACAATGTTATCAGCGGCTGCGGCTGAATGATAACAGCGAGTGTTATCACTGATATCAGCCTGCTTCCAGGGAATTTGACTTAACTTACATTTTACATGATGGGTATCAGAATCATATATCTGTTGTGCTTATTATTAAATTTACATCTTTAAAAAACGTGGTTGTATGCCAATTAATTATTTTATTCAAAGTTGTCGCTTCAAAAAAGCTGGGAGTATTGACAAAGAAATATTAGAGTGGGTTTGAATATCAAGAATATTTCTTTTACTCTCCACAAGCCTTAATAAGTCTATTACTAGATAAAGGTCTCCCGTCACTAAAGCCATTCGGCCGTACATCAGGGCGATCGTCCGTAAGATTTTTATCCCATCTATAATGGCTATATTTAGATAAATAATCAATCCATGTCCCAAAGGACATCTTATCCTAGTAACTTCTCACCAACAAATGAATAATCAAACTTCCCTTTATAACTACTACAGCAAATATTAAATTTAAAATATGTAGATAACGTTACAATATTATCTTAACACATTTATCTATCTTTATCTTTGGGTGTTACAAATAAATGTTTATTTGAGATTGATACAATTTTATCAGTCAAAGCCATTATCAAAACTATTATTTAACTGCGCTGAGTGTTTTGTTTTAGTGTTGTTATACTAGAAGAATTGAGGCTTCTTCTATAGTAGACCCTAACCGAGCCTACCTAAATTCTGTATATAACCATAAACTAAAACAGACCAGGTAACAAAAAGTATAAATAAACACGAAAATAAATAACTATGAAATAAAATATTTTAACACAAAGTCCCAATTTCTGACTTGACTCTACATTCCTACTTTAAACGAGTCAATAGTTTCTGGTGCGATTTATGACATTAAATATTCAGAGAACGTCTTAAAGATTTTTAAAATTAGATTTATATATTGTAGAGAAACATTAGTCTTAACGTTTACCTAAGGTCGATAACGTGACATAATAAGTAGGTAATTCTTACATAATAACTAACGCCTACGTTATTTTCAAACAAACAAAAAGTTCGAACAATTGACACGTTCAGTCATAACAGAATGTAAACATGCCGACAAATAGAGGAAATGCCGATCTTTATCGACCAAACAAACATAACACAACTCTTTAAGTAGCGAGTTTAATTGGTACTAGCACAGTAGGTATCTAGGTAAGTAGGCTAAAGTAGATTCTCTATGAATCATTTCCTTTTTACATCCTAATTAAACATCCTAATCAAAGGACATAAAAAGAAACATTGAAAAGTATGTAGTAATTTATACCTAAAGCTTAAATAAGTTTGAATTTAGTGTATAGAATCATGAATTTTTAGTAAAAATGTTGAATTTTGAGTTATTTACTCAATTTTGAATTCAGTAAAGGATGTTAAATTTTATGTGAAGAATTTTGAATTTGGGTAAAAAATTTGAATTTTGAGCATACGTTGTCGAATTTTAAGTAAAGAATTTTGGATAAGGAATTTTGAATTTGCCTTATAACGTGTTAAAATTCGTAGATGCGATCGCGTGTCGCTTCAAAGGAAAACCAAACAGTGTTCTTCGTGCCGGCATTGACCTTGAAAGTCTTCGAACAGATTGCGCAATGCTAAATATAGCCAGACTCGGTTTTGACTTGGCCGATTACAGCGTTAAAACCGATGTCACATAGAGTTCACGCTAATTTCAAAGTCAAAAACATCCATTCAAAGGTATCACTGATAGTCTAACACACGCCACTATTTGCTTCATTGATTTAATTTGTTTTTTGTTTTTTGCTTACGATTCGGAAAGTTGCATTGTCATGGACGAGAAGAAACGATGAAAGAAACTTACCACCACATTTTTTAAGATGATACACATATACAGTAATATACATATATTTTTTATGTTTCCCAATGCAGAAATAGCGACATTTTTGTCATTTAAATAGCCATAAATACTTTAGTAAACCTTGCCTACAAATTGTAGCTTAACACTTTCTTTGTGTACGTCGGATTCAATTTTGAAATTTTACAATAAAATTGTACACTAAGCCCCTTAACAGATCGTTGTATTTATACAGGCAGTAAGAGGACTTAACCTAATGCTGCATCCTACTTATTTATCGATTAGCTTGCGATTAAAAATGACTGTAAGTCAAAGGTTGCTTACAGAAATTAACGCAATGGCATTAACTTCAAACCACGAACTCGCTGAAAACCACGAGTTATATTGAGAATTGTGACCGGAATAATTGAGGAGACGTTCCCTGTTCTCCACACTTTTTGCAGATTAATTAAGTGTCCAAAGATCTTATGATTGTAGCTCTCTTTGGCTGTCGATTGCTATTTAATAGTAACCAAAACTAGGGTCTAAGCATTGTCCAAAACCCTCCAAATCATAGAGCACTTATGAAAGTCATTTGGATAGAACAACTTGTATTTATAACATCGAAACGTCTTAACTGTTTCTGATGGACATTTTATTGTTGGCCCTAGCAGCCTTTACAGTTTCACGCGCACAGAAGAATCGTGTTAGAGTTAAAATTATTAATTTTTTCATGTATCAATGCAATTACCTACTTTCAACAATACAAAATTGATTAAGCACTTTCAATATTTATTTTATTTAGTACTAGCTGACCGTTTTCCCGTTAACATTAAGCGTTTTTGCGATAAAAAGTAGCATATGTTCACGAAGGATAATGTTGGCGTTTCATGGTAAAATAATTTTTCAAATCGGTCCAGTAGTTTCGGAGCGTATTCAATACAAACAAACAGTCAAATTTTTCCTCTTTATAACAGTTAATTTAAAACAAAAGCACACCAATAAGCCGTTGATTCACGCTTCACTGACGGCCAGTAGATATGACCCAATCGTTAAATTCTATAGCATTAGTTTTAAATTGATGCGAAACAAGAAACGCAAGTAACGTTGAATTGTATATATTTTTGTGTTACTTTATTCTACTTAAGTTTGATTTAATAATATTAATTTTATTAATTAAAAACTATTTGAAATATTTTATGTAACATAATGAAATTGTAACCTAGTAATTGTTTAACATAAAATTATATATTTTTATTATTAACGCACTGACTTAATGTTTAAAATCCTAAGATGACGTTATGCAAAAGTGATAAATTAATATCCATTAATTATTTCTGTATTCTTTTTATATGTTTTAAACTTCGCAAAATAATTATTTATTGATTTAAATTTTACTATGATTTAGAGAATATTTGTATAAGCTATAATAATATGCTTATATTTAAAACATCTACATTAAATAGCAAATTTTAACAAAAATGCCTCTGTTGAACCAGAAGAGTAACGAATAACGTAAGATTATAAAATCCTATTACTGTTAATAACTCACTAAATAAAAATTCCTCGATTATAATATACTAGCTTTCATCCCCTATTTCAACCTATTACGACCGTTAATTCGAAATAAAAAAATCCCTATGTTCTTTTTCAGGCTCCAGACTATCTCCATACTAAATTTCATATAAATCGATTCAGTAGTTTTGAGCCTATTCAGTACAAAGAAACCAACAAACAATCAAATCTTTCCTCTTCATAATATCAGTATAGATAGTCTGATTCTAAAATAAACAAGTTCAACTTTAAACTGTATAATATCATAATAACAAACTCGAATACAATGGATCTATCTATTCCCCAGTGACAGAGACACACACGCGGCTGTGGTTTCCATCTCACAGGGGCACAACGTGTTTGCGGCTAACTGCGGTGAGGTTGGTTTACAAAACTCTCCTTTTACGTTATACAGATAACATACCTTGGAAAAATGAAAACACTCGCTGTCATAACTTTAAATATACGACTCTACATAACATTGGGACAGTTTAGCTTCAATCTATACTAATATTTTAAATCCGAAAGTAACTCTGTATGTCTATGACGTGATCACGGTCAAACCACTGAATCCATTATGATGAAATTTGATATGGACATACGTGAAGGTCTCGAGATGAAAATAGGCTACGTTTTTCCCTTTTTTTTAGTTTTTCTTAAAATGTCATTGTTTTACGAGATAGGTATGTAACATAAAAATAATGTTCTTCAGAAACTTTGAAAAACTTTTAAAAAAAAATTCTATTCTATCTGTCGGTCACAATCCACTCTTCAGGAAATCAAGAATAATCTTGTCGGAGTCCAGAGAAATATTGAGCTCGGTTTGATTATGAGGATCATTTTAACATTATCAATTTAGATATATAGAGATCAGTCTAATAAACAAATAGATTTGCTTGTTATTCAGACAGATTCGACTATTTGAACAACTATGATCTAGAATAAAAAATAGTTTTAAAGTAATGCGCAGGTTCCGTATGTGTCCAGTAGCCGTCATAAATAAATTGAGCAGATGATTGAGTGTCTGGCGGCAGTGAATCACTTCATTAGTAATGAACAAATTGAATGAAAAATGAAACATTTGCCCTTGAGGTAGATATTTCACAACTCGATAAAGACTTCAATATAGTTTTAAAATTGCAGAATGTACAGTATTTGCCTGTATTGGGTGCTGAATTCGTTTTAAAACGATCTAAGCTGTGATATTATTTAGTTTAAATTATTGAATAATGTTATAAATAAATCAATTTAATAATATTGTTTTGAAACTGTACATTGCAGTCGTATTACCTTTATGAGGTAGCTGTGTGCTTGTGCGACCATGCAGTATTTACATGTGTTAAACAGATTAGATAAATTGGCTTAGATTTGCTCGCTGAATACAAGACTTGTTCTTGCTTTAATATTTTGTTCTTTTCCTGGATTACAAAGGTGCTTTATTATGTTATTTAAACTAATTAAAATTATTTTTATTGCAAGAGAAGCGATTGTCAATATAAATGTACTATAAATTTAAGTTAAGGATAAATACCGGCATCAAACAATAACAATTCAAACTGACACCGGCGTTCATATGAAATTATGGGAGTCTCCCCATGTGCGCCGGATGGCTGCCGAGGGGGTTTGTAATGAGTTAAAATTCTACATAACCCACACTAGAGACTTCGGAAACGTTTTAAAGATTTATGTAGGCCTAAGCCGTAGTCCAAAACATTTAAACCACTTAAATTTAACCACAATGAAGAAATTTTAAAACAAATCGATTCCAGAATTTTCTTTCCAAAGCCGGAACATCGTCCGAAAACGACTCGTATTCTCAGTCGATTTCACTAACTCACCTTCCTTTTACGCGGAATGTTTGACACTTATAACTAAACAAATTAAAAAAAACAAAACGATTGACAATAAGTTAGAAAGCAATAACTGTGAGCTATCCTAAGTAGGCACGTGAATGCACTTGCACAATAAAAACGCAGTGGAATAGTGATATTTTCTTGTGCGTTGCGTTCTCATTGCTGTGTGTACAAGCGCCGACTGCCGGTCCCAG
>DWPQ01000833.1:0-14300 GCA_018251795.1 Perichares adela | reverse complement strand
CCTACTTGAAGGTCGCTCGTCTGTAACAACCTATTTAATCTAGGTGGAACTTCTTCACAGTTGTAGGGTTTTTGTATCTTTCTGGCTTCCTTTCTTGACTAATTACCCAACTTGTATGTTGAACCACTCCAATTATAAGTATTGTATTCTACAAGTTAATCTTCATCTATACTAATATTGTAAATACGATATTTGTCTGTCTGTCTTTGACGTGATCACGGCCAAACCGATGAATTGATCGTGGTGAACTTTCATATAGAGATGCTTAACGGTCTTGGAATGAAAATAGGTTACTTTTTTTAGTTTATCAGTTTTTTTTACGAAATACTTATAAAGAACTACAAACCACTGCCCTGATCTAGTCGCTGCTTTTCCGGGGAAGAAAAAGTCTGCCATGTCTATTAGTACTCAATGAATTTCCACCAGTCTTAATAGACACAGTGTCGAGGGTTAAAGGGGTAAGAATAATGAATGCGGGACCAGATTTGATTCCCGTTTGACACGTCGTTAAAATGCTAATTCTAATATGAGCCATTACATCCAGTCAAACGTCGTTAGTGGAATGGGACAGAGTTAAAATGGTGTTTTGTTTGGGGAGGCTTATCTAATATTATCATTTGCATAATATTCATGATAGATTGATTAGTAGATATTAAAAATACAAAGAAAGTTAAATATTTTAAGTGGGTATTTGTATCCTGGAAAAAGGTAAACATTCTTAAAAGGTTATTTGTATCCTGGAAAAAGAATAAATATTTTTAAGTGGGTATTTGCATCCTGAAAAAGTTTAAACTTTTTTATGTGGGTATTCGTATTCTGAAAAAAGGTTAAACATTTTTAAATTGGTATTTGTATCCTAGACAAAGGTTAAATATTTTCAAGTGGGTATTTGCATCATGGAAAAAGGTTGAATATTTTTAGGTTTGCATCCTGTTGGACTTGGATGCATTGGATTGGATTTGGATGACATTTGTGCTGAATGTCGCTGGACTCTGTGCAAAATCAATCTCAACAAAACAGAATGCTATTTTTAATGTCTCACTTTTGACTTAATTAAGTCAGTAGTAAACAAACAAGCAGACAGGTCAACTTAACTAGTGATTACGACCCATTAATGTCCATAGTAGGGTATCGTAGACGTGTTGATGATCAAAAACGAAGTTTGCTTTAAACTGATTTTAAGGGTGAAATATAGAAACCGCACATAGACTTATCCATTTTATAGACTTAACTAAGATTTTGCTTTGCAGTATGAACAATGATAAATTATTATAGACAACTAATAATTTTATGTGGTTAAAGTCATCACGTCACACCCTTATGTAGTAGTAGAAGTAGTAGTAGTAGTAGAAGAAGCAAAAAATTGACGTGCATAAGTGTATGAAATGAATAAATGATTTTGAATTTTTGAATTTGATGATCAATTACCAGTTCACAGCCGCTCATTTTTCCTCATTAACAATCATACCAACTTTACAAACAAAAAAGCAAAATGGCTAATCGCGGCTGCGCCTACGCACTTCTGGTAGCAACCGGTATAGGAACATTAATTCGAGCGTTGTGTGCGGCCCGTATTTATGAACACCCGCAGTCGACCCATGATAGCCTGGTACACGGCGTAACACTATACCGGTGTGTTGGGAGATTAATCCAGGTTTTGTACATCTGTCTGTATATGTGACGGGTGCCATCTCTCATTGCTGTGGCGTATCTTGTGTCGCGACTTCATATGGTTAGAAACGGTTTGTTTTATCTTGGTTTTTGTTATCTTGAATGATATACCATAATTATTGTATAGTTACATTAAATATCATAAAAAAAGCATATCTATACTTAATATAAATGCGAAAGTAACTCTGTGACGTGATTACTGCCAAACCGCTGAACCAATTGTGATGAATATGATGATATGAAATATGAAAATGATGAATATGAAAATAAGTCCATAAAATTATAAAAAATATGTTGGCATGGGCCCCCTTATAGCTTAGGGGTATAAAAAATAGTTTACAACCAATTCTCACACCTACCAAATATACGTACAAAATTTCATACAAATCGGTCTAGCCGTTTCGGAGAAGTTTGGCAACTAACACTGTGACCCGAGAATTTTATATATAGATTTAAAGTCTGTTTTAATAACCTATCCCTTACTGCTGGTTAAAGTTTACTCAAATGATTTTAATCATTGTTATACATATTTTAGTATACGGGTATACACGATGTATGTGTACACTATCGGATATCAAAGAAAAATAAAAAATAAGTTCATACAAACCGGACCCTAAGAAACTTTAAAGGATATATAGCTTATTTTAATCAGCCGTTAGTGAACGACAATGTTCATTGTTAGTTAAAATTAGTCCGCACTAACAAATTACGCAGAAAATATCATACGTGCAGTGAACAAAAACAAAAAGGCACGCCAAGCACGACTATACCTGTATCATCTTTGTATCGCGAGGCGAAAATTAATACCGAAAAAGAAAAAAATTAAGAGAGCGTTATCGAAAACGAAGACGATGTCATCGTCCTATGCACAGATCATTCGATACTGAGGCGAGCGGCCGATACCATCGCATTTCAAACATACTTCTACACACATGTCAAACGAAACTCTACCTTATTGCGTTACGATAGAGACTGTTAATGATACATTAACATTTTCTGAAATTAAACCCGTAGGTATGTGAAACGGAGTTTTTAATTAAGGCGCCGAGTACACCAATCAGTCAAGTTACGATATGTCAGAATGTTTTGAGAGGCGCATGTGTAACCGCAGCCGAACGGGGTTGCCATCAGACAAAATAAAAACGTTTTGTTTTTGACTCGATTATCGATCTGTTCATTTATTTTACAATTCGAATAACCACTGTTATGTCGTTCAAAATGTTCAAATTAAATGCTTACGTCATCCCGAAACACCGTTTACATGACTACTTGAAGCCTTATCTTTTCATTTGAAGAAAACCAACAATAGCAAGAACTTTACCAGCTAAAATGTTACAGTCAGATCTCAATCATATTTTGCTTCCCAACTTAATTATAAACAAAATACAGTTGTACTTAATTATGTTGCTGAGATATCATAAATTAACTTGTTAATTTAGACAGATACAGAATACAATACGGATACTTTCTACAAGAAATGTTTAATTTAGAAAACAATAATTTGCAATATGAAACCAAATTTATTTGAGTACAAGCTAACCTCCTCGGCTAGTCATATTTTGTTCTGTTTGTAAGGTGACGTGTCCAAAAGATACGTCTCCTTATAGTTTCTGGACTTTGTATGATACTTGCACACTATAACTCTATTAGCATCTATCTGATGCGTATGGAGTGATTGTGAGACCGATCGCTGATTATGGCAAAATATACCAAGTCTCTTGCCTACAGTCGCTGGATTCAATACCACTTAGTTTAATCCCAAAGACAATCAATTAATTAATTCACACACATTCATGGTGTCAGAGATGGTGGCTAATTTCACATCATCCTCTTGCTAGAATCAACCGTGAAGGGCTTGTCACGGGTTGTGATTCCGATATCGGATCTTATAATAGCGGTTCCTCCGCTTTGTTCTTGTTCAGTAACACTAGGTTACGCATCGGCTGATGAACTGCACATACTTGTGAGAAATTACTACAAGTTTTATGTTTGGTTATGATGGAAGAAATGTTTGGCTATGGCCTGATTGACGATTGACAAGCATAGAAAATCTCTAGACTTTTGATTTACTATGAGTACAATATTTATAAGCGGATTTAAATTTATTCTTCAAAATAGACGAGTACTCGTCTCAAAAGACGTAAAACCCGAGCCGGTAAGTGAGCTGTAATTGTCAATCACGGCCAGTTCCGGCACCGTACGAGCCGTACATTGTGGATGCTGGCCGCGCGCGCCACCGGCCTGCAGCTAATTGTTATTTGAATAAGTACGTGACGACCGCCAGCGATCGCCACGCGCGCCGAATGTTAACATTTAAGGTTATTAAAACGATATAACGCCACCATTCATCTTTGTGTTTCATTACCGTAACATTATAACGTTGGTTTTATTTAATACTGTGACTTTTATTATGTCTACATAATTTAGACTAATTACAAACAGGTTCACGATCGCAAGAATCTAGATAAATTATATTATGTAGCAGATTATTTTAAGGTTATATTTTTCTGAAACAATAATTGATAAACAATTTTTAATATTGAACTTGTTGACACCATAAACTAACACTCCACAATGCAGTTGCTCCTGTCAACTGCTTTAAAATACCGTTGAATGATATACCTACGGGAAATTGGTATTTGGCAACAAAACACGAGGAAAACGGTAGACGGCTAGTGTATCTTAAAGGTGATGCGTGTGCCAAGATTTTTGAGTGCTGGCAACACTGCGAGTAATGTCAATTTTGGCGCGGATTCGGTCTGTCAACATGATACGCACGGTGTCATCGCATTTCAAATTACGATTAACCTAAATATTGTAGGTACATGTATAGTATACACATAAACACAACTAAAGATTTTGTACATTACAAATAGTAGCACCATCTTTAGAAGATAAAGATACATAACAAATTGAAGGTGTCTAGAGACATATTAAATTTCAGATCAGGATTCTAATTGAGCGGTCGGCGGTCATTATCTGCGTGTCGCTCGTAAACCGCGCGTTTTACGACGGCGGGCGAGTCGCGCGCATTAGCCGTAGGTACGGAATAAATCAGGTGAAACACAAATATTACTGTCAGTGCAGAGGGCGTCATAAACGGACGGAGGTATTCGCAATTATTTATTCCGACCGAAATAGCTGCGCGCGCGCCGTTAAATGCAGTTTTGCTTTTCGCGTGTAATCTGGGGATTAACGTGGAATTGATGTCGGCGCGTTTTTGGTCCGTCTTGTGCATAAATATACGTGTAATGCCGGCGGTCGCCAAATAGCACCCGCTCGTGTTCTCCTTTCGTGGTACTTGTCGCGAGGTTAATTAACTCTCTCCGTCTAACTGCGCGACAACTAAAAGTATCAAGTTATTTATGTGTAGTGCGTGTATGTGGACGTGTGTGGCAATATCGTGTACAATTGTACTTTCATCCATTTCGTATCTATTCTGCATAATAGATGTGATCGGATCATTGAATTTTTATTTTCTTAGTCCAAATATATTCAGTGGAGTGAAAATTTGTTTACTCTACCCAATAATTTAAGTCAAAAAAAGATACGGCAGGTTTCCGGTCAGGCTAAGATGCCGTCATTCAAAAGTCAAATAAAATCCATAAACACGATGTAAACAACTATTGAAGCCGTTAAGGTTGTGAGTTTTAATAAATAAGCTTTCAAAAGTTTTACGAGCGAGCTTTGTACTGTAACTGAACTCTACAACTGGACGGTCACCGCTTTACTTATCATAACATATAAAGTAATTACAATATTTGCCGATCAATATGGAACGGCCGCGGTACGTCACGGTTTATTTGTGATGGATAAAGTATAACGCTCACCGTCCAGACGGAAACAATTATAAATAAAAAAAAACCCAGCTGAATCATAGATTTAAAGTGCATTATAAGACATTACCATAAACAACTTTATATTTTAGCACCTACAACATCAAAGAAGCAACATAAACCACAAATATAAATTTACTCTCTTAAACGTTAGAATGCTTTAAAAATATTAAATGAATTTCAAGACAGTAAAGCTTAGTGACAAACCGTTAAATGTTTGGACGTTTTTCGGTTTAGGGAAAAGAGAGTCAGTACAAACGAATCGTCCACTTACTTCTTGGTATGGCTTCGTGAATGAAGGTGTAAAGACCGCTAGGGCCAACAACAAAATTTCCAGAAACAACATCTTGGTCGGCAACTAGGGCAAATAGGGGTTGTGAGCGTCGTAAGAGCACCCCCTGTAGAGTACATCCTACCTGCTGAACGACTGACTCCTAACTAAAATCCCAGCACACATTAATCTGACAAATAAATGTTTCTCCGTTGGCTATTCGGCATGTCCACTTGTGTGTCAAAGTCTTTGACGGTGTGAATGCTTTTTATCTATTGTTTTAATAGTTAAACTGATACCTCGGAGGTGTGCGATGACCCTTATCACGTATGTGCCGTGTCCATCACAGCTCCCGGTCCGGCCGCGCGAGTGTAAACACCGACGCCACGCGCGTTTATTTTTAATTGCACCAACCGTCGGCCAGTCTGTGGTTCCATCTCGGGTAATTGGAATATTCGGTAGGAGACTTTCAATGTAATTTGAATGGAGAACCAGGAAGGAAGAGTGAGGCAACCGTGGCCTCAATGTGTTCATATAGGTCGGTTGCGATAACTCTGTAATTAGGAAGTGGGTGTCCTGCTCGAAGGACCAGCATCCGAATTGGGAAGCACCTGTAGTTTACCATTACCTTTGTTATTTGAAACATTACAGTAATTCGGTTGTTTTAAAGGTACCTGAACTTGATATAGGTTAATAGGTCAGTAAACCCGCCAACTTCTCCGGGTTTGATGCATGGGTAATTCGGAGTTGGTTTTCAAAGAAACTAAGAATGGGAAATTATTTTTGTGATGATATATCCCCACTGCTATAACATGAAATGGACTGGAACGTCTACATTTCAAGTAGCCTCATATCTACCATAGTAGCTAGAGTTCCCTCACAATACGCAACTGATGGGTCTTCAAGGGACAAGAGTTGTGTTATCTGAGAGAAATCTTTCATGACCGAATATTAAGACTAACATAACTTTCGCACCGAGGGAGGTCTTAAAAACTTCAAAAAAGGTAATTTGGGAAAGTGGCAACACGCATCGTCACGAAGCATGCGCTATCGGTGTCAGCACGCCACGGGATCATGCGCCGCGTGAGGTGTGGTGTCTGAGATCCGTTTACACGGTAACTGCATACGTTTGCAAAAAGTTACTCCACGAAATTGTTCCAATTTTAAATTTGAAATTGCCAAACCATTTCTTTTTTTTTCTGGTTGATAAGAAATTTTAAAGATCGTTTTGGTCTCGTGACGTCATGCTCTATGTTTTGTTGTATTGTCTATGTTTTATTACCGTAACCGGATGGTATTTGCCTTCCATAAACTAAAATTGTGCCATGATTCTAGTTTAAAATCTCAGAATAAATGTTTAGTAGTAGCAGAATAAATAGTTTGTAAATTACCGGTATGAATTTTATTGTATTAATACATTTTTTTAAAGGCATTTAATTTCGTCATACATGACGAACTAGTAAGAGAACGAAATAACTCAGTAATTATAGTCCTTCCACGACAAATTTTTATTTACGTTGTTACATATTCATTACCTTAATTCGGACAGATGATTTTGTATGCGTTGTTCTTCAATAAAAATAATTTTACTATAGATTTCATTATTACTTTGCAATAATTTAAACCTTAAAACAATTAAAAAATATAATACAATAATTTAAAATTGATACTTTGTACCGTTCCAGGAATATTTTTTCATACACTCAAATCCATTACTGTAGGTCAGAACTTTAAATATAATTTAATTTCCGTAGGCCGTAAGTCATTCCATGGGTGATACATTAAAGTTTCATTCCGTCTCCGCCAGGGGCGCTGTAGTCGGTTGATTGGTGCCACTCTTTTGTCTTGTTCTAATTTTATGGAGTGCTAAATGGTCGCGAGTGTCGCGACGGCACCCGTTAAAATGTAAATTTATGCGAAATCATAGAGATTTATGGCACCGGAGTAATGACGTACAAACACTTCGGGGAACGCCGACACCATCTTGAAGGATTGAGGTCATCTGCGTGGTTTGAGACATTTAAAATAATATTCTCTTTATATTTTGTTGCTCACCTCCATACTGATATTACAAATTCTTAACAAGTAGTTTTGCCTAAAATTTTCCAAAATTTTAAAGTATTATTTTTTAATTTTAAAGTTTATTAATATTATAAAGAGGAAAGATTTGATTATTTGTACCGAAAAAGCTACGCAACAACTACTGGACCGATTTTAATGAAATTTGGCACAGAGATAGAATAGAGCCTGAGGAAAAACAAAAGCTATTTTATATGGCAAAAAACAACAAGGTTATGAAAAAAAATATTGTTCTTGAATAGAGATATAGTTGGTTCAATAAACCTATAAGAAACAAAATCAATTAAGAGACTAATAACTAATATAATAATAGTATTATTTACTAAAAGGATTTTTCATTAGCAACGTTTTTATCAAAAACAAATTGCGATCAATAATAATATCTCATCGCCACGACAGTCGCCCTCATAATTTCACTGTCTTCTTTAGCCGTAAATAGTTATAATTGGGTCCCACTATTTTTAGATACGAACAGACGAAGGCTCAGCGACATAAATATATTAAAAGAAAAAAATAATATAAATACCGCTCGGTCCTACCACCTGCTCCGTATGAAAATACCAGGTTACTATAAATATTAAAGAGATGGTGAGCGCGCGCCGCATTTGCATACGATGTTCAATTACGATCCGGGAATATGGAATGTATTATAAGCAGCTCCTACATTGTTATGCTTTTCGGGTGGAACCGCCTCCGCATGATTGTTTCCACGTTCAAGATGTTCATGTTTTTTGCATGCACACCCGCCGTGGCGAGATAATTTCCCTTTTGCATAAACAAGACATGTCCACCGCTTTATTTTGCGAATACAATATTATTAACTAAGCTCCCAAAAAGGAAAAAACGAAGGCTCTTTTCGCCTGAATCGAACGACGCGGTGCAGCGCCATCTATTGATGAATAGCAGGACGATATAGAAATCGATTTCTGAATTCAAAATTAATTCAATTATCTGTAAGTATTTTCTGTGAGCCACTTATTAGTGCCTCGAGCAGAGTAATTTGAATAAGGCACGCTCGATTAAAGTCGATGAACACACCCGAGGCTAGATTTCTTTTGAAATTACCTGCGGTGTGTACGAACGACCGCACCGCTCGGTTTATCTTTCTAGTTTCTCGTTAGGACTATTTTACTGCAAATCCGTTTGTCATTATTTTCCTTTTTTAAAACCTCCTAACCAGCTACAACCTCAAACGTCCGTTCGAAACCACAAGTTTCATACGTGTCACTGGCAGTAATGGTATACGAGTTGCCAAAATAAAAAATAAATATACGTTTGTCGCCCGCGAACAATGACACTCGAGGCAATAACATTTTTTACAATTGGTTACATTCATTGCGCAGTAATTTCTTACGGTCAAATAAACTATAGAGTAAAGAGCAATATTGTTAAACTTGTACATAGACAAGTTTGCCTCGAGGTTCAGATGGTATTTACACTAAAGATAAAACACAGTATTATTGTTATGGAGTCGATGGATCGACAATGGTATTGATTAAATGGTTACACAACGGCACTGCTGCGTAATCTGCGTGATTATTTCAAATCACCGACACATTACATTAGAGGTAATCTCTCGTAATGGCGGCCGTGAACGCATCTATGAGTGGTGTTGCCAGTTTACCGCACCGCGTTGCATTGATTGTGGGAAATCGAAACTCCATTGTTTGCACACCATTTTTGATTGTAAATTACCTGTATTTGATTTAACAAAACGTTAGATTAAACTGAATAATGAGTATCATAAACATTTTAGAGTCATCATAAAACGAAGCCATATTGAAGTCGAAGTCGTAAACTAACAGTGGGTGGTAAGAATATTTTGAGTAAAAATACTTGTAAATGCAATTATTTATGTTAAATTATTCTTTACATTTTTCAAAATTACGACCTCGCAAATGGAATGGATATTGACAGCGAGGCGGGAAGGCGGGAAAGCGCAAAGATGCCATGACACTTTTTACTTTTTAAATCGAAGTGTCACCGTGGACAGCCGAGCGCGTTTTATGCCTTTGTCAATATTTCATTTTATTATTTTTTAGCCACGTTTACTCCAATCACTTGCGTTATCGAAGTATCTCTGCCTCATTTGTCAGGGAGCTTTTGCAAGCGTCATAAAGTAAGAATTCTGTTGGGCCTTTTCCTGTTTAACAAACCGTGACAATAGCTTTAAAAGTTGGATGTTTCACAACGGAAGATTTCAAGATAACGCATGTTTCAATTTTATTGTTAAATTAAAAAATATGATTCGGAGTCGCAACCGCAAGCGGGGGCTTAAAGAGCCTTGCGCTGTCTCATAATTAATATCGAGATGTATTTATATTAATACCTACATTACCCATATTCGGTGTGCGGTTTTTATTTTCCTTAAGACGTCCGGATTACGTCGCGATCGAAGTTACGGGACGGGCTCGGCAAAATAAAACGCGCAGCGGAGACCGTAGCGAAAAAGCAATAAGACGCACGTCAGAAATAACTTGAATTACAATTTTAATCTTGTCAAATCCTGGTTTTTATTGTGATCGGACGGACCGCGGACGGAGACATAATTTTCGTTTTCAAAGATTATTTAATAAGGAGTGTTCCACAAGAAATCATATTAAGGACGAACGGAGCCGGGCCCTCGTATAAATTCGCGATTTTTACAACTCTCATTATTATTTTTGAACGTCCCAAACGATCGCTTATGAATAAAAAGTCGATTTTATTGCGATGCAAAAATATTGTCGAATGGCAAAAAGAGCGGAGAGCGAGCCACGTGTGGGATGACGGACGCGGCTACTTGCGGAGCCGGCGATAAGCGATGCGGCGATAGCTCCGGTGAGATCTTTACGAATGTTACAATATCGTTATCGACTATCGCATCAGCGAACGAAGCGGACGTTTCGACCAGATAGAACAAAACGAAGATGAGCGATGCAGATTAACAAATTCCCATCGACACCGAACAATAGGAATTAAGCGCGTTCCTTACGTGCCTCGCCTATTACAGAACGCTCGTTCCTCATTCGTACAGTTTTTGTGTTAGCGTTTATTTTAAGTAGATGGATATTTTATCAAATTACTATAATTTTACTCAAACAAAACTACGAGCTGTCAAAAGTGACGTCGGTAAATCATCTGCTTGACCCTTTTTTGTAGCTTTAATAATTTCGTTAAGGGCTTTTTAAACGAGCCGCATATTTGGAATAGCTGCTGGTACTTTATGGTTTAAATCGGTTTTATAGGAATTTAAATGGTCCAGGCCAAGAGCTGAATTAGAATATTCTAATTGCCGCGCGAGCATCCCAGATATGCGACTCGAGTTAGTTTACTTCGAAAGTTACAGTGATCTTAAGACCTTTACGACACGTTCCCGTCTAATTATTAAAATTTGTTTCAAATAGAAGAAACTTAGTTAAGAAACAAATAGGTATGTCAATGTTTATTGCATCTATATCTATTCTAACGTTTTTATTACTAGATTAATTACTATATTTTGTAGTGTTTCGATGGCTTTTATATACTCGCTTCGTGGTCGGGCTTTTGGCTGGCTTTTTTATTTGTAACTTTTGGCAGAATGAAACATTTTTTACGTGTTTTAACTGTAGTGTCGTAGAGCATCTATCCTAGTGGTTTGAGCGTTGGTCTCTCGCACGGGAGGGCGTGCATTCGAATCCTGAGTGCACTACTATTTTTCTAAAGTTCTCTAAGCCGTATGAGTGTCTACATTTTGGAATCCTTTTTCAATTGGTGCTCAAATCTGAGAAAATCGTTATCACTTGCCAATAAAAACGAGAACACAGGTTTCCAATACCTACTGTGATATGATAATAAATTGTAGCCAAACATGGCTGGCAGATGAGTTTTCCTAATAAGGAAAATGAAAAGAACTACATATTATACACATTAATATCTATGTAGGCGATAAGATACGAAAAACAGACATCGAAGTAGGTAATCCGCAGCGGAAACTATTAAAGAAAACGCCAAGATCCGATAGAGTGGTCGCCGATAGCGGGAGATTTATCATCCCCTCTCATTATTCATATCTCAACAAAGAGGAGCATAAATTACGCGCCCCGAAAATATCTAAATCCTAATCCATTCGCCTCGCTTGTCCCCGAATGAATCCGATTTTAAAATATTTATGAAAAGGCAAACAAAAAAACGAACAAGACGACGGACAGAATTAAAAATAATAATAAAAAGCGGCCCTCGAGAACGAACGGTGGAAAAAAGTTAAAATGATCGTAGGGCATCGAGATGTGATGCTTTTTTTCTCCACGTATACCCAGATTCATTAGATCCGTTTCAATTCAGTCCGGATTAGTCGGAGAAAGGTCTCTTGATAAAATGCTATGCTGGTTGATTTATGGCAGCCATTTTTGGGACGTCGCCTGTAATTAAACGTATCTGGATCTATCTCCGTTTTTACAGGTGGAGGCTCCAGGCTCGTGGCTCGCTGTGCAATTGGGGATTACCGATAGATTGTGTGGGGCACCACCAGATTTATGACGTTCCTCGACCAAGATTACGTCAAGTTATTCTGGGAGTTGTGGAACTTAAAAGTAATTAAATGAGATTTCTTTCAACATATTCTATAAGTCCTTATGAAAATATAGGTACTTATTGGATTGATAACCTTTTTGTTTATGCAAACACGATAAATGAATAGTTTCGCCACCGATGCAGCGATGGTAAGAAGTCTGTTAGACATGAGCAAAACCAATGGCATTACTGACACATTGTCTGCTATTAAATTGCCATGAATATATTGTATATTACACAATCATCTAATCCTAATTCTAAGCATACATTCTACATCGTCTACATGTAAATGTTACTTTCGTGTATTCTCTAGACATACTATGAAGCTGAAAGTTCGTAATCTTTACTCCGTCTCATCGATTGCTAGTCTAACATAATACAGGAGAGCCTTTGATTGATACAGCTACGACTAATCGATTGCTAGTCTAACTAAACAATACCTTTGATTGATATAATCTCAGTCGCAAAGTTTGGAACTTAAAATCTCCACTTGAACAGAACTACGATCGTGTGGACGCGACACGGCTTTATAGGTCAAAGTACCAGCGTGGCCAAACAGTTCCACGTGCGCGGGCACTGCTAGTGACAGCTTCCAAATTAGTCACGTGGCCGTTAATAGCGGGGTGGGTGCTGGCAGTTTTTTCCCCGATTCCCGCGTGTTCACAACAGTTGGCCGGCATCGATCGGCGGACGGCGGACGTAAATACGCCGTTACTCATCGCGTCGGTTCGCGTACTTCGCACGCCCTCGTCTCGGCTGGTTACCATCGATTTTCAGGATGGCCCGATACTGCAATGTTTGGGGTAAACAAACGCTGTCGGTGCTTTGTCTTGCACTGTATGGACACCAGGTACATATGTCTGCTAGTGTTGCAAGACGCTTGGTGGATTTATCGACCAGATTTCATGCTTCGTCTTAGGAAACATTTGTTTTGTTAAATGCTATTCACTGAATCTACTGGAATTATACTTTACTAGTGGACCCGGCAGACTTTGTTCTGCCCTGAAAAGCATTTACTGGACCAGTACATCGTTTTTATGTATCTCGTAAAACTACACACAAAAGTAACAAAAAAATTTTATAAATTCTTTTTTTTTCTAACACCTTCAAGTACCTCTAGTGAAGAACTTTCATCACAATCGATTCAACGGCTTTTCCGTGATCACGTCACAGATAGACAGACAGACAGAGTTACTTTCGCATTTATAATATTAGTAGAGACATTTATTAGGTACCTACTCATATCTACTTTCATAATAACTTTGATAAATGTATGCATTCACAGGTGTTCAAATATTACAGAAATTCAAGAACCTATCATCCGTCAGTGATGTTTTTGGTGATGCTGACTTCCACGAGCGGCGGCTACTTACCATCAGCCTGTCTATTCGTTTGTCGGCTATTGACATAAAAATCATTACTCATTGAAAGAGTAGGTCAACAAGTTTACGAAACTTTTACAGCGTGCCTCCTGTCTTTCAATCTATTTATTGTTTTGTTACTCTGTTAGCTGAGAACCTTTTACCGATTACAGATCTATCTGTAGATATAGGAAACAGAATCGAAAGATAGTTGTTTAGTACAAAGGCAGCGGTTATTGGTGTACAACGGCAGCCCAATGCATTATTATACGAGTTTTTAGGTAGGTATGCATCCCCTATTTGAAGCTCCACGGCAAAGAAAACTTAGTATGTACTATATCCTTGGCAGAATAATACAAAGACTTGCACTTGCTGTATCTTTACCGGAAAAGTTTGAAGTTATAAGAAATATGTAAAATTGGGCTTATGAAACCTTATGAAGGTTAAAAATAACAACAAGAGTTTGTGGCAATATTGAAGTTGACTACAGTTAGTTGCAGTTATACTGGTAATGATAAGATGTCCCATTGATATGTATCGTTGTTATTAACT
>DWPQ01000832.1:0-14301 GCA_018251795.1 Perichares adela | reverse complement strand
AGAACAAACCGTGTTGGGGTTTTGTGCTACCATAACAACCCATAATTTTCCCACTGCGGGGCTCGGGGCCTCCTCTTACATTGATAGGGTTTAAGGCCATAGACCACCATGCTGGCCAAGTGCGGTTTGGCAGACTTCACACACCTTCGAGAGCATTTTGGAGAACTCTAAGGTGTGCAGGTTTCCTCACGATGTTTTCCGTCACCGTAAAGCAAGTGATCATTAATTTATAATACGCACATAATTTTGAAAATTAGTGGTGCGCGCTGGGATCTTGGCCATCACTGCTCAATAATACTACTCTCCAAAACATAAATTTGATACTAAGGCTAGCCAAGCATTTCCACTGAAAGTACCGTGGTGAAGTATGATCCAATTATCTAGCAATCCAGTATCTAGCAAGTACGAGAGACCGTGACCGGGTTAATGAGTTGAAGTAAATTGAGTATCGCTATAAATGTCAATAAGTAAACACATATTATTTTCAATATTATATTTTTTTAAAGTAAATAACAAACGAGCAGACGGTCCACCTGATGATGAGCGGTCACCGTCAGCCATGGACGTCCTTAATACCGAAGGCAGTATTGACGCGTTATCGACCAAGGAGTAAGCGAAAGATACGCTTGTGACTGGCTCTCCGACGCTATAAAACTCCGACACTTAAAAGGTCTCGTTAAATCGTAATCAAGTTACAGGAAACTCAAATTGATTTGGCATTAGAAACGAGACCGACAACTTTGCAGTACAAGTCAGTGGAACTAGTCCAAGATCTGATTTAACAGCTTTTTATGATCATGAGATAACACGTTACCTTTAATTGGTGTCAACATATAAAACAGTTTAAGCTGAAACTGTAATAGTTAACTTGATTGTAATAAACATAGTTATGGGAATATGAAAGAAAAAATATTTATTTGGGGTTACACATTGCACAATTGTAAATTGGTATAGCATCGCGAAGAAAACTTTCTGAACTTAGCTTATGCCACGAAACAAAACATGGCTATTAGATTTTATTAAGAATTTTTTTTCCGCCACGTTGTATAAGTGGCGCTCGTCGAAATATAACAGAAGAATGAGAAACTCACCTTAGTTTCCTATCAGCATGTAACAATGCGTCTGCCTTGAGCAGGCGGACTGCCACGGCAACCAGCAAGAAGAGAATGAGAGCCCCACACACTGGCACCGCGATCGTGGCTGCCTTAAACCACACCTCACCATTGTAGCCTGCGCCCTTCTCGCTCGCTACTGGACTACCATCTGAAATGAGGAAAATAACATTTATAAATGCATTACATACCATAACTGTCATTACAAAATAGTTTATAAAAATCCGCATACTGTATAATCATCAGATCTGGACACGTGTACAAATTTTCAGGGAAATCGGACCGCAGGAAGTGGATTACATTCGATTGGAAGATTCCTTTACATAGTCAAGTGATGCTAATAAAAGCCTGTATTTAGTAATTATGTATTTAGTAAAACCTGGAATTAGTAATAAATGGAAGTGGACGTAAATCTTAAGTAAGGTCTGGGAAAAATCGCGGAGACGCCCCTGAAGGTTCAAATCAAAGGATTTACACGTACCCTCAGAGTAAAACATGCCAAGAAATTTTAGGTACGTGACTTTGGTATCTTAATTTTTTTTTTAATCTTTTTCTAAGTGTGAAAATTTATTCCAGGAATAAAAGGTCTTCCTGGCTTTGAAAAGCGTTTATCTGGCGTTTCTTTAATCAATATTCATAGAGGCATTATCACTTGAACTAGTTACCAATTCGTCTTGACAGTTCCTAAATATAATAAAGATTGCATACCGCATAAATCATACCTCCACAAGTGCACACGCAACATATAGCGAACAGGCATCTCAATGGCCAGTGTGCTGCAATAACGATGGGCATTTATGACAAGAAATGCTTATCTGATCGGAATGTGCTCCGGCTGCCTAGCGAGAATCGCTCTGATATCGTCCAATAAAATATAAAGCGGCTGTTCACTTCGCAGAAAGTGCATCCTGTTTGACAGCGCTTGTCAACCTTTTGTACAGCTGCGATGCAGATGATACGGTCTTCAGATAAGCTGGATTCCGATTCTCGGAGTATAAAGACGTAGTTACTCACTGTCTTATCTATAAGTCGAGTGATGATTTTAATTAAACGAAAAAGCATTGGTCTGATCCTGGTATGCAGCAAGATGTTCCAGCACGTTTGGACGTTGAAAATCATCTATAATAATTTGTTGGCATTACGATGATATGTGTGCTAACTTAGAAGTTCTTTATAAATCATTGGAATAGCCTTTCTTAATGTGTATACCTATATTTAAGTGTATTTTTAATATGAATTCTTATTTAAATACAAAGGCGAATTGTTGGATAGATATTTAGGAGATTTCTATTCGTTATTTCTAATGGAGGGATGATTGATGTCATAATTTTATCGACGTAACATCAAGTTCTGGAAAAGTCGAAACGATGACTTACATAAATTCCAGAATCATCATAATTAAGCAGCTACTAGCGAACTAAGAGATGGGCCATATGATGGATAATGTCCACTTGGATGGGAGAATTGAAGAACATTGCCAATTGCCAATTTCTGCCATTGTTCTCGGGCGACAAGAAAGCAAAGTAAAGTAAAATATTGAAATTTAGTAGATATCCTTTCCTTATTCAAATCTTGTGTTAATATTCCTCCCGCCAAAGATTGACGACCAATGCTGACAGCGGAATCGAGTGGGTAGCTACTAGGAAGCAGTAAGTCTGCGGGTGTGGACCTACTTGATATAATTATAATATCGAATTCGCTAATGGCATGGCGTGACCGTTGTATAATAATGAAATTGATACGGGCCCTGTCATTATGATTTTATTTGACCAAGCATTATAACTAAGCTTTATCGAATGTTCGTTACCTGACTAGGTATATATATACTCGGATAGTTAGTCCACGGTATTATTTTGCTGATTAATGATTTTTTACATAATTAATTACAAATTGCATATATTTTATATAAACAGTTTATAGTGCACGTACTTATGTAAAATAGGGTATATCAAAATTAATAACATATTACGAAAAAATGTAAAGCTATGTACATACAAATCTAAGCTACCAGTTTAGCTAGCTAGCCACGCAGACTTCTAAGATTAACGCGTACTTTCTTCAAAACGAGTTTGAATCGGCAATGGAATAAAAGGAGCAATTACGTAGAGTATTTTAAACTCTGTTCTTTGATGCAGAAGGTTTAATACAGGATGTTTAATGAAAACCAATCTAATCAAAGGTACGAGAGCCGATGTTATGTAACTTGAATTAGCTGCATCGCGGCTTCCAGAGTTAGGGCTGTCACAATTCTCATTCTTAATTTTTTTTATGAGCAGTATAAATAATATAGCATTAACCAATAGTGGAAGCTATCATTGCAATATAGAATAAAAAAAATACTTATCATATTTGAGAGTTACGTATGATGAATTCAAAAGAATGTCACAATTTGACTAGAGTAGTGACCTTAAGTGAGTAGTGTACTGCCATTGAGAGAGGAGACCCTAGCCCAGTATTGGTACTCGCTAATGTCTGGCTTCCTGAAACCGTGATTTTTTTCCACGTGTCTTGGTTGCAATGTCAGAGGTCCAGTAATAAGCTGGCCTTCTGCTTCCTTTTCGGACGACAACATGTCCTTGATGTCACGGAAGTCCATAGGCATCGGTGACCGCTTAACATCAAGTGACCTGTCTGCTCGCTTGCCGGCTCAAAAATATAACAAGTATTATAGCATAAAAAGAACTAATATAGAATAGAGGAACAGGATAATTATTTGCTTTGCTGAAATGTGTAATGAAAAAAAATTAAATAAATACATCATTTATATCGATGGCAACCCTGACACCGGCATCTAAATCGGCCTGTCAAAACCATGCGCAGCTGGGGAAAGAAAATGTTCCGCAATTCGCTTCAAACAGTGCTAACATAATAATTTAATTGGCGACTTTATTTATGTAAGCACTATAATAATTTATTTCTACATCAAACAAATATTATAACTTAGCTCAATATTTGCCAAGTTATTTGCCATTCTGCGAGATGTCGTAAGCATTCCTAATTCTTTAAAAGCACACATTTCTAACACACTTCAGTCAGAAGGTTAGTCACTCAGTCACATTAAAAAAATTTGCGGTGAATAATGAGAAGTAGTCAAAAAAGGGAGTCAAAAGAGAAGTATTGTCTAGTTATTTGAACAATAAAATCTAGTAATGTCGTTAGCGTACTGAAAGCATGGCGACGAGTGGTATGGTGATGACTAAATTCAGTGCCGAAGTTTATCCTAATATTTTACGTTTTAAAAAGCTTGATCCCATTACTAGTGAACTGCAGTACGCAACATTTTCTTTGTAACGGAGAATGCTTGACGCATACTCCACCAAGCTGCTAGATTGCCATCCAAGTATCGGAACTTCAGCCGACAAAATACCGACATAGTTTATCGACGGCTATCTAACGATACACGCTCTGAATTCTCGGTAGCAAGTGTTCTACCAACTTCGTATTCTATAATCTGTTTTAGTCTTAGTTATTTTTATCCGTTCAGCTAGAAATATTGTACATATTAAGTGCGTATGGCAACAATGACGTCATTGAGTGCGATACGATACGAGTCCTAGAATTACATACAAATTGTCTAACTATGCTACTGGCAGGCGCCGTCACGGTGGTAAGTACCTACCTACTATATCACGTGTCTTTAAATCGAGGTTGGTTTAAATTTCGAATAAACTTTACGATAAATGCAACATTAAGCTGCCTATTCAATAGGCACGTAAAAATCAATGTGCTCATGTCTAATGGATTTTTCTAGTGTTTATAATTCTTGGGCAATCATTTCATTTCATGTATCATGTTTTAACTGATCTATCTCGTCAGTCTACAATTATAGTACAGTTTGTAACATTGGACGTAGGGGTATTATAACAGGTCTTATTTTGAAAATTCTTTTTTGATAGAATGCCTGTTGATTTAAGTACATCATCGGGTATTTTATCACGCTTCACGACAGAGGTGCTGAGATGTGATGATTTTTTTTCTTAATTCAACAGCAAATTGAAGTGTAAACCCATACAATATTGGTCTTCTTATATTGGAAAAACTTACTCCGAGCCCCATAAAACATTGCTGCTTGACTTATGTGAAACGAAAAGGGAATCAAATTATTCTCTTTTCTTGTTAACTGATTCTACGTGTCTCTAATAATTTATGACACACATACATAGGTTAAACAGCAATAAGAAAAGACGGTGTTGCTTTTTGTTAAGAATACAGCAAGAAGCTAATAATTTAAAACGAAACAAAAATATATGAAATGTAAAATGATTATCCATAAATAGGAAAATTGCTTGCCTTCAACCCGCATACTGGGGGAGACGAGACTCTTCTAGTAATTGAGAACGTCTGAAGAGTATCCCACTACGTTCCAGGGCGGATTTTTTATTACCCAATCAATTGGATTGAGTCATTACGTACTCAAATACGGTAATTCTGTAATTCCATAATTCTACGGTATACCATAAGTCTATTTATGATAACGCATTTATTATATTATTTTGAACAAAAAACCAAATGCCAAGGCGGAGAAGTAGCCCTTGTAAATATGCAATGAATGATGCTATTATCTGGAGCAGACATACCTCGGTCGTTGCAAAAAGTTGCTATATGAAATCGTTATGGCCATCTTGATTCACAGTTCCGTTCGCACTCAACTTTTTGCGTGGTCATGTGTTGAAGCGAACCCTGTACCGCATAGTTCAATAGAACTACCGTATCGGAAAGTTAGATTGATTATTGGTGCCGGGTTCCATATGTGGTTAGGCCTTACAATTTGAAAGATAATAAGAGTCTGTCAGTCCTAAGTGTTACAGAGTTAAGTAAATTTGGGCGAAGACCATAGGTGGCCGCTAAAGACAAAACTTCTAAAGCGCCGTAAGCGCTGTCATGATGCATATGCCATATTGAGCCATTGTCCAAACCACGTTTGATTTATGTTGGAGATTCATGAATCTATCTTCATGTGCACCATGGTGCATAGTGCAAAGTGACACTGTCCACCTCTTAGGGCTGGATGATTATTATAAGTTGAGTAGCAAACTCGGCGAACTTCGTTTCGCCACCAGATAGTTAGATGGCTTCGTTTTTTGTAACATTTCGTTTGGGGATTACAAGTTGAAGTAAATTTATTTTTTTGTTTTATATTTGAAATAGAAAAAAATATTTTTTCCTGAATTTTCTTTGCTTAAACCTCACGGAGCCCAAGACCTTTCCAACGAATGCAAAACCGTGGAAATCGGTTCGTGCGTTCTGGAGTTATAGCGTCAGGAAGGAAAACCCGACTTATTTTTATATAAAGTTGATATAGTATTTGTACTATTAAATAACGATGTTAAAGTTTTCGTATCAAACACCTGCCACATAATGTTAGTATCCTCTCAGTTTAGATTGGTACAAAATGCCATTGAGTATTAAGTATTGTCCCCAAGTATAAAGTGACAATAAATAATAATAGTAGGATATAAAAAATGCTTTCTCTATCTCTCTGCATACTATGACCACGTCGCAAGCATTGCGTCGCCGTCTAATTTTAGTACATCTAAGTGGTACAACAGTACTAATTTATATGCCACATGCTCAGCGCACTTAAAATTCTCGAAATGCCACTTGGAAGACGAGGAAATATATTATCACGCACGCAAACCAGATACATGCGTATAGCTGGTTGAATAAGTGAATACGATTTTAAACCTCATAGAGAAGCATAAAGGAAATGTTTCCAGGACTTCTCAATTATTATTAGTGCACCGTGCCAAGCGTCTTTTTCACTGATTATAAGTTAATACTTAACTACAATCCCAACTACAATCTGATAGTAAGCGACGATCTTGTGTTTGAAGGTAACGCCATTATTATCTAAAACTATTCGACGCCAGCCACGCCTGTTTACAAATATTTGACGCAGTGCTAGTTAAAACAATGCTATTGAATGATTGACGTATACTTCCCGAACGCAAGTATAAACATTCCGTTCCGCTTTCCAATTCCGCGTACCGAAGAAAAATTTCTAATAACCAACCATCCGGTACTCTGAAATCTATTTCTATTTGTATCAAATAGGCACTATCACACTAGTGAATATATGCGATTGCAGAATTTATAGGATACCTCCTGTGCACGACCGCAGGAATAACGTCGTGACAGAGTTGACATATTGCTATTTCAAACGTAAATCAAGTTTGTTTTGTGGAGAGGGGTGTAGTTGGCAACGACAAATACAAATGAGGACCATTTCATTGCTCACGAGTAACGCCAGTATATCTGAACACTACTTACGAATTTAAATTTCATTTCATTTATGGGTTTTACGTATGTCGTTTTAGTCACTTATAAATGATCGTTGAGAAGGTTGACATTTTCACCAAAAAAAGAATCAAACTGTATAGATTTAATTGACTTCTAAGCTAAAGGTGATTCGCCCACCAACGATTCAACACAAGGCACTGCAAACAACTTGCGTTGACGTGAGTGAATGTTATCAAGAACATAAAGTGAAACCAGTTTCAACGCTGATGGATTTTAAAAAATTATGCCCGTGTACTTCTATATCAATAAAACCTCGCTCGTACAGGAAGTATCCTTCCCGATCGCCCCGGCGATTCAAGTAACATATAGGAATCACTTTTGTAAGGCTTAACCACATCCTTTAGTGAGGGATTTATCGGTGACTTCGCTATATATGTTATACGAAAAATTCCCATCAAATACTTCGAAAACAAAATTGTCTTCCAATTCGATTTCGAAATTGCCTAAATAGGCTCATTCGTTTTGTAGTTCCTTCCGTTACCTACATAGTTTGATTTAGAAGAAAATACAGACATACTTGGTACACACCGCCTATTATTTGACACATTTGACATACCATGGATTTAAAATCGTACTTATTAATTGAATATGCATCGAGAACAATAAGACGCCATCCAGCAACAGCCGAGTTTATTATAAATTTTCTTCGAAGTTGTTATCAAAACGTTTCTACTTTACTAGAGTTCGAACAAATCAGCGCGCGCCCATGTTTCCCTGAACAACGATATTATTCTACGGCTCTTATCTAATATAAACATACTGGGAGCTGAGAGCAATGAGTCAGCGGGCACTGTAAACTATAATTGTTAGAGCATTGCATCATGGTTACGTTTGGGAGCCGATCCATCCTAAATTAAAACAATTTGAACGTATCTATCTAAAACATTCACTCAAATAAGTAACAATCATTTGAAATACCTTCCAATGCGGTGATGTTAATCAATCTAAGCATTTTACCGAAACTCGCAGGTCTTTAAGTAATAGGTACATTAGTGTTCCGTAATGTTGCAATTCACAACATGACTAACTTTTCAAAATTCATTAAAAACGTAACTAAGCAGCCAGTTCGCTTATTTACACTTGAGTATAATTGAGTACCTATATACCCTGTATAAGTTACCTTGATCTATTTGATTGTATCTGATCGATAACTTTGCAATGACGAACATATTCTTTTCTTAATCTAATTTAATGATTTCAAGAATTGTACATATATTAAAAAAATACGTATAACACAAAAGTCCTTAAAGATTCAAGGGTTATCCGAAAATTTAGATTGCGTTACAAGTATTTTAAAACGTAATTTTTTGGACTACTAGTTATTTTCTGTTTCCCATCACTAGCCCGTCTGTCAAAAAGATCAAGCTATCTTGTACAGGGTATAATGCATTTACCCAAATTTGGTCGAAGGTACATTTTACTAAAGACGAGATAAAACATGGCTATACTTTAATGTCAGACTTACAGTTCATCAGTATTGTCCTTGATGTCTGAGTCATTAAGAATCAGAGATATTTCTTCCGTTCCTCCAGTAAATATCTTATTAACTAAGTCATCAGCTAAAACAATTGTCAGTCAAATGTTCCTATAATCATATTATAGTATAATCTTAGGTCTTACCAATATCGTTAGCAGTGAGATTAAGCCTCTTGCGCGCGATGGGGCTGTCCTCATGGTTGCACAGGTCTCTGAAGCAGCAGAGCAGCAGCGAGTGCTCTCTAGGCGGGGGTCCTCCGTGTGACGGTGCGTTTTGGCAATGTGATAGTGCCTCCTCTTCCCTGGAAACATGTGAAGATAGGACTGTTAGAGGTTTTCATTCGGAAATCGTATTGAATGTAGTGTTGTGCGAAGACTTTCTAGTCGAGTAGATTGCATAAATTACAGGTTAAAGACAAAATGAGATCCACTGCAGTAACCAAGAAATTATATTGAGCTCACTAGGGGCCTATTACACCACGGTGTGTGAATAAATAAGCGCGAGTGTAAGAAATTGTGATATTTACGAAAGCATACATAGTTGAACGACTGCTATAGGTTTCAATATTCAGGATAGACCCTTTAACATGGCCTTCAAAGTTAGTATTTACGAATACAATTTTGGCTGCTTGTGGTTACAATTGGCTGATAAAAACGTCTGCGCAAAGTCACTGAACTGTTTGCGAATTGAAAGCTGAAATTAAAGCAAAATACTGCGAGGCGACCAAATTATTTTCCATGCTTCTATAAGCATAATGGAATGAGAAGTGAAGTAATGTCTTGTAGACTCCTGAATTGTTCTCAACTCATCCGTTCTATACCCCCAACAACATTTACATATACCAGAGCTAGCCTGTGAGTAATATGGACATGCGCTGAATTATAAATGAGCGAGTGATTCATAGAGAGCGTTCTCACGAAAAAACAAGAAATTTACATTAAACTTCAATTACATGTCTTGTGTATTCTGGCAGTATTTACTATCATTTTTACATACCTAACGTTTTATTTTAATGTCAGATTTTAGAAGGATCTTTTATAGCGAGCGCATTGAATTTTTTTTTTGAGATGTTACAACATTGCCATCTAACGAATAAATCGGTATGTCAAATTCCAAACGCCTCTGTCTTAGTTACTCTGTGATATTATCTTCAACTGGTATGGTGTAGATTTTCGCGGCGCCGTGCCGACGGTATATTGTTTCCTTTTAAGGAAATCTAAAGGTGATATCGTGAGAAATTTACACACTACATATTACACGAGTTAAGAAAACCAGATTTTCAGAATACAATACTTCAGTTTATCGACTTACAGTAAATAAATCTTTGTAGATAAGTAAGTGATGCTGCCTAACGCACTACAAACCGAAGAGTTTTGTGTGGAAATATTCACGGCATATTTACGAGGAAGTTTAATGGAAAGATTCGCCGTGATTCGTTTTAAGTAATGGAAACCCAATATGCGGTAATATCCAGTCTTCCGCATACTTCTCGGCCAAGAAATTCATGGATCATGCCTTTGGTGTCACGGACGTCCATATGCGACGATGGCCGCTTCTCAAGAGATGATTCGTCTGCTTATTTTTCAGCTATTGGCTTAAAAATCCTGATAGTCCCACTTCATTACAAAAACTTTGAGATTTAAGGGGATCCATCTGTGACGGCAAGACAACGTTCCCAGATCGGTCTGAGTCCCGTTGAACAAAAGATTAGATCCCTCCTGTAAGAGATAGATAGGATTTGTACCATACATTTCGGCCCATTGGTACTCGATGGTGGTTGGGTCTTTTACGTGCCCGGCTTATTTGGTATACTTACTACCCTCCTAATCAACTGTGTTCGAATTTTTGTGAATCATTTTTACATCGTTAAGATATGTTGAAGAAGACCTCCTGGAGGCATATACACTTCTGGCACTGATGCTGACCATTAACCCCTGCCTTAATCCTTATAGGAGCAGTGTGGAGTAGTTCACTCTAGGCTTCTTCAACTAACGACCTGCCGTGGGCGGCTAATTGGTTGAAGCCAAGACGCAATCAACTACAGTAAACACATAAGACGTAATTATTTATGACCAGTACGAGGCAAACCTACAGCGCTGTCTATAAACCTTAACAGATAACTAATTTGAATACTTCTGTCGTTTCTCGTGGGAACACATTGTGGCACTCGGCCATTCCAAATATTTGATTAAACATTTTAATACACAAAGCCAAATCGTTTAGCCATTCTGATTGACTGTGGAATTCTCGCATAAAAACGAATGCTGATTTCTTTGAACGAATGAAAATTTATGAAATATTTTGTGTCGTAATGTTTTGATAGGAGAATCGATGACAATACAATAATTTCATGATGTTTTTAATAGGGTCATCGGTGCCGTACATGACCAGATAATTTTATTCTCAAACCACTACATATAATAATAATAATATTATTCTTAAATACTTCAATACTATATGTATCATCTCATGATATTTAGTTCCTGTTTGATTATATTTAATGCAACCATTATAAAATCACGGAATGATTTAATATAATCCCCCCTCAAACATCACAAGTTATGACTTAAGCAAGCGATGAGTCTTAAGGGATAAAGTATCTAAACATAATAATGTCTAATATAACAAAGTAAGAAAGCTAAAATACTCAATTCCCATTTCCACTGTTGACTTAAAGAAATTAACATAATCTAATATAATAGTAAGATATTTTATTATCTCCTAAACCAAATAATACCACACGTGTAATCTTAATTTATTGTCATGCCGCAATACCGCAGCCAAATAAACATAACTTTTGGATTTGTTACACTTTACAAATAAAATGGCTTCATTTGTAAACAAATATTTAAGAGCTGTGCGACTAAAATGTTAGGACACACATTTTATGGTTTGTGTGATATACATTTTACTTAATCTTTGAATACTTATTTAATAAAGACATTTATTATTACGACGTTTCATAATTCTCGACGTTCCAATGCCTTATGAATAAGTATTGGAGACCAATTTCAAACTTTGATTTTTATAGTGTTAAGTGCCAAGTAATTAAGCCAGGTAGATGAAATACTTACTAACTTAAATGAATTTAATGATGATGAATGCGATTAAACTGTATGTCACCGTGTATATGCGTGTATCATAGGCTGTATCAAGTAGCATGTTGACAATAGATTATTGTCATTTGTCAACGTATAATCTTCACACCTCATAATGCAGAAACTTGCACATAAACGTATTATAAATGAGTTATTACATTATTTACTGCCTTTGAATTAGAAACAACGAATAATGCACAAATAACAATAGATAAGCCTTTATTTTATGGCTATCCGCGTACGAATAACAGAAACGCCAAAAGGGTTGAAATATGCGCTATCTATTTATGGAGAGATGTGACACTATCTGACATCGTAAGACACCACATTGCCTTATGTTCGATTATATTCACGCGATTCAGGCGTTAGTGTAATCGAGATAAGGGGTAGAATCGTGTGGGATGGTTGATTTAAATGTGACGCATCGGTCGGGTCGGCGTCCGCGCTGCTATCTAGGATCCCGACCTCCGACTCAACCCCAGGCATCCACCGTCACCCTTATCTTAACAAACGAGGACAAAGATCCGACGCCGCAATTTATACACACTATAAACAACTCCCGACAAAATTAATTAGCGATAAAAGCGAAGAATTTCAATTTGAAACCGATCGTGATCTCAGCGACGGACTCGGTGATCGTTAACGAAGATAATGGACTACGGGAGATTGCCAAAAACGAGCAAAAATCGTTTAAAGCAAATAAAGGCGAGCGTGCCTCGTAGACGGAACCAGTTTTCAGAACAGGGCCCGGGACGACGCGAATAAGATAGCCGATTGAGGCAATTCCGATGTAGAAAAACGGACGAAGCCTTCCTCTGCATAATTACCTATCGATGAATTATTGAACTGGACGAAGAACAAAGACTTGATAATGTATTCCTTCAAATTAAAGTCGCCGGCACGATACATCGTCTGTGTGTATGATGTAATTGCTTATACACACACCGCATGAAGTGATGAAAGAGTCACGGACTCACGGAATCATTTCGAAATAGCCGAAGACAAATTGATTGAAGGTACTCGGAATGCAACCTATTGGATATTTAGTTAAGCGAGCCGCGGGTTCTCAAGCATGATAAGCAAAATTGATGGATGACAATGCGTGTCTTAGTACCGCGCCCAACAAAAGAATAGTTAATTAATTCCACGATGAGAGTTAACAAGAAACACAGGAAACCCTTCATAGTTTCAAAAACAAATCATAATTATAACTTGATAATATATGTTTGTAAATCAAGATCGCATCTGTATGTAATGAGACGACAAATAAGTTAAATAAATATTTAATGTGAAAAATATTGTAATCTTATTTTGAATTCAATTTAATGAACAACATTTTACGGATGTTTAAAAGGACCGTAACAGTTATTCGTCGAGGGTTCATTTGGAGCTCACGTTAATTAGTTCGGAGTTGTAATTGGACTCGATAACATCTTAAAATATATCGTTCACTGGAAATCCGAAACAGCCAACTGGTTGATCGAGAAGCATTTCCAATTTTAATTTGAACATGTCTTGCATCTTTACGACGACTCCGCAAAAACTAGTGCGGACAGAATAAGCTAATTATTTTGGACTCTTTCATGTTTTGATAAATAATGTATTACTACTAAGTAAATCAAATAAGAAACAATGCTGTTAAAAAGACTACTAAATACCTCTGAACCATAAATAAAACGACGCTTGGTTAAATGACTTCAAAGAAACTATGCCTTTGCTTAACATTCACACGATAAGTATTACTTTTGAAGTCTTGTGCAAAATATTTACTTAAATACTTGACAAATACTTTTACTTAAATACTTTTATCTGCAAAAAATACGAATAGCCAATCGGAATTCCATATTTGCGCCAAATGAATTCAGTTTTAAAATTCGCTGATGCTTCGTTTTATGAATATTTTTACTTTGCCTAAATGGCTTTAAACCTTTAAATTGCTCAATAGTGATCTGAACATAAAAATAAAAGCTGTCAGCACCATGTCTTACAAGTACTAACTTGTATGTATGTTATATGTCTCTGTTCGGAAACTTTCCCAACAGAGACATACAGACATAGGCCAAGATATTTTATGACAAAAACAGATAGAAAGAAATTGCACAAGGAAGATCTTTAAAATAAATATATACAAAAATAGATAAGTAAAGACAAAATGATAGGTATGTGAAAACGAGCTTACGCTTACATAACTAAAAATGTCCTAAGCTTGCTATTATTACAAGTACAATCGCCATCGTTTTTATAATTTACTAGCTGACCCCGCCAACGTTGTTTCGCCATTTTTCACATTTTCCATTATATCTTCGCTCCTAAT
>DWPQ01000831.1:0-14302 GCA_018251795.1 Perichares adela | reverse complement strand
GTATGTTACATGAAGGGAAGCATGCACAAAAAAGGTTGGGAAACACTGCTCTACACTCTCCTCACCACGGCAAACTACCATAAAATACCTTTACCCGTTGTCGTAGGTGAGCCACGTAACGCGACGCGAGGCGGCGCGATGTAAATTATCGCAATTGTCGTTCATCTAGGACAAAGCCTGAGCGACGTAACGCGACAATGCGACGCGATTCGACGTAACGCGAAAATATCAAATGATCGTTGCATGCATTTGTGTCCTGGGTTGTCGCCTTAACCAGTCTGCGAAGCAATGCGAACTTGTTTGTGTCGCATTTCTTCGCGCCGCGTCGCGTCGCCTCATGTCGCGTTACGTCACTCACGTAGGACAACGGGTCACCTAGGACAACTTGTTACACCTTTACGCGTCATTACCATTCATTTCTGGGGTGTGTAGCGTGAACGCTAATCGCTAAGACTTTGTCTAGGGGCTCTGCTACATAATCGCTATGACTACTACACATCCGAAAAACGGATGCATTCACTCAGTTGTGTATGAAAATCTAGTGCAGAGCATTGCGACTTTCAACTGGACTAATCCGTCATTGCTTCGAGCACCGCCAATAGGCGAGGTTCACATTACCTAAAGACTGAAGATAGGTCCAAACCCAAGGGACCTCATCCCTCGATTAACAGTGATGAAGAGCCAACTGTAAAGCGACGTAGACTCACCTAGCATTGCTCCTGCAATAGTCCAAAGCAATCTTGAGATGTTCACTTGAGACCTCTGCGGCGGTGTGGAAGAACGTTTTCCCTTCATCGTCCTGCAAGCAAGGGTCGGCTCCGTTCTGCAGCAGCAGAGACGTGCAGCGCTCTCCGTCCTTGTATATTGACATCTGCAGCGCTGTCTATGAGCACAAAATATATTACACTGTACATGTGTAAAATAGATTCATTGCATTATTCACTACGACGAAACCGAAAAATTATTAAATAGGCTTATTTAGTATACCAAATTATTATACATACATATTAATTTATTTATAGTAATATAAGGGCCAGAAAATTCACACAAATATGAATACTCACACACTTCACACTCACACACAAGCACTTCACACTCACACACACACTTTACGCTCCCTAACACACACACACACACACACTCACATACAATCTTTTAATAAGTGTAAGAAAAATTGTCAACAAAAAAATGATTAAAATAAATGTTTTGCCTTGGTGGATGAGCGGGGTAACCAGTAATACGGGATCTCAACCCAGTACAGTTGCCCTTGCAATATGTTTGTTAGCTTGTATTTTTGTTCAATAAAACATTTTTGATTTCATTACACAAACTCTCTAAAAGCGCTCCACTTTCGTACATAATTTCGTACGTAAATAATTAAAAATATAAGGTTCATCTAAGAAATTGAATAATGTTTACCCCTTGGACCTTAATTGGTTAGTAATACACAAAAACCCATAACTGCCCCACTGCTGGGCTCGGGTCTCCTTTTGTCTCGGGTCTTTTGTCTTTAATGTAATAAGTTTACCCTGTATCATTTATTGTTGACGCGTTCGTGGCCTCTGTAACCATTTGAAGGTTGTCTGGCGGAGAATGCTAATAGCATTAAGATAATTATACGCGTCTGCATGGGATTTACAAGTATTGTATATCCACAAGCAGTAAGCCATCCACAATGCATCAACTCCGAGTGTCCCTTCCATCTCGCTATACAAAACGTGTGCCTTACAACGTGTACACATATCAAACGGATCAGTAAAACGATATCACATCTATACGACGTTAATACAAAACGTTTAGACAATAGCTGATATCACAGGACGACTTTAATGACATCCACGTGTTACATGTGCACATGTATAATGTACTAGCTGTGCCCGCGGCTCTGCCCGCTTGGTATTCAATGTGTCGCAAAGAATTTCCCGCGTAAATCCGAATCCCGCGGGAATTCTATGTCTAACCACGGTTTACAGATCGCACCCTGAATGTGTTCGGGTGTTATGTTTTATGCGAACATTTTTGTTTATCAAGCTGGGTTGCGCCACAGCCGCGATCAGTTACGGAACTTCGTACGAATCATGTAGAAAGTATTTGTAGTATTTCAAGGAGTGCAACATTGTACGGACAGACAACACTTGATGCTTGTTATATACAGAAATTAATTTTATCAGGAAACTTGTAATGATAACAGATATTTTTGGAAGTATGAGATAAAGTATTAAAGATGTGTACTTAATAGTTATCTTTCACAAAGTGCACAGTGAGCCCCTTTGTTGGCGTTAGATAATATCAAAGGAGTGATACTAGAATGGAAAATACCTACCTACTGTGTAATAGCATTTCAAATTAATTGTAAATTAGTCGCCATTTAATTGAACCAAATAAATTAACAATTCATCTTGTTCCTATAAACGTGTACAACAATTATATTTCCATAAACCGTCCATGGATGAAATAAGTTTGAGAACCTCTGGTTTGAAATAGTTTTTGAAAGGAAGAAACTGAGAAAACACTATTTATTACACACGAATAAAATGAATGATCTAATACTTTTATCTCCGGAATAGTCCGGAATCTGATTCGAGCGCACCGATACCTCCTCTGTACAATGCGTATGCGATCATCTCGGGAGTTGTAACATATCCTCAAACTAGCTTTGGACCGAAGTAGGAGTAGTCACAGTAAATAATCAACACACGTACCATATTGCCAGTAGCAGGTATGTCTACTGAGCCGTATTTCTTGACGAGCGCGGCGCACTGCCATTGCAGAAACTCCAGGTCGTTGGACATCACGGCTTGGTGTATCGGTCTGTCAACATAAACATTATCTGGCTTAGCATTCCAAGCTCGCCTTTCTGCGAGAAGCTGTAAACTAGGGCCAACAGGAAAATGTCCATCAGAAACAAACATAAACATTAATATTAGTCTATCTACTTCATTAAATACTCTCGATTATTATCAAACTCATCGAATACAGCAGTGACAGCCTAGTGGTTTCAACGTTGGTCTCCCGAACCGGAGGTCGTGTGTTCGATCCCGTCGCGCATCAATGATTTTCTAAGTTATGTGCGTATTAGAAATTAATTAATTCCTGAGGAAACCTGCACACATGAGAATTGTACATAATGTTCTCGAATGTGTGTGAAGTCTGCCAACCCGCTTACGTATGTATGTAAGTATATACATATGTATTGTCGAACTTTTGCTGTCGTCGTATTATTTGAAAAATACTAACTAAGAATAACAAGATTATATTAATGGTGACAGTCTAACGTCGACGAATCACCGACGCGTTATTGAGGAAGAAGAAAACAGAAGATTTTCTTATTACTGTCACTCTGACCACAACCGAAGCATTTCACAGTGTATTCTAGGAAGACGGTAACCACATAAAGAAACCATACAGGTGAAAATCAAACTGAGTGTATAGAACTCAGCGCCGTAAACTCGGCAAACTGCATCACGTGCTAGGGAGTTTGTCTCGGACCTAAAGATGTATGGAACCTAGAAACCTCAAATAGTTTACTTTACCTGTGAATGTGAATACCTAATGAACTCAAAACATTTATTAAAAAACATCGATTCCATTTTAAGTCTCGTTACAGTTCAGCCATATTAGCACTAATTTAAAATCTTCTATAACCCAAACCAAACTAGCGATTCGTAAATATACAAATCGTCAAATATACATTTTTGTTGATTAGTCATAGTTTTCTTTTAATGGTCAATATCATCAGTTTCAAGGAAGGACAATGAAGAGCTTCATTGTAATGTTAAATTATCCTTCTATTCTACTTTATAAAATTCCCCCTTATCAACGTTTGGTAATCATTTTACTTGGATATAGATACCTACACAAGTAATTTGTATGACATATAGTTTTTACAAATAGTTAAATCGTATATATGTATTTCTATTGAATAGTAGATTTACATTAATAGACATAGTTGGGTTAGCTTTAGTGCAACAAGCAAATGGTTAGTGACAAAAAGTTATGGATGCTTTTATACTTCAAGAAGAGAAGCAGGTGTTTATGTTAACTCACAAGCTTTTATGTACAACAAGGGCTACGTAGCAATTGTGTTGGAACTATTCAACAAGGGTGGGACAATCCACACCCCGCTCACTCTCCTGACAATGTTTAAACCCTGGATATTTTCAGGTGTTATGGACTCACGAGGCCAAGCTGAAGTTTGGTGTGCGTGACTTATATTGTTGCGCTACTGACTCTTAACTACCTAAGCTATATGTCCATTATGCATAAGGAAGTTCATCTGTCTGTTGCCTACCTATATAAAACCTGTAGTTAACAAAGTAAAACAGGTTTCAAGCTTCAAGTGGTAGACTCTAATAGAGTGGATTCATGAACCATGAGTACCCATGTTGAAAACTTGCACTGGCAATCTATGTGGGCTCTGAATTTTCACATTTATGATGCTTTGACAAAACAGGTTAATGCACAAAATCTACAGAATTATTCCTACGAAAATTTTCAATTTAAATTTGCTATAGTATATAAACTAAAGGCTAGATAGTGATCCCAAACATAACACAAACAGTTAATTATACAGTACAAGAATTATATTATATTACATACCAGAAATCAGAATATTTAAAAACATTTGAGTTGATATAAAAAGGTGTAATTATTAGAATTTTGAAGTAAATGTATCCATACATTCTTTGGGTATATGTCAAGAATGGTCATTTTTAGGAAATGACTAGACTTGTGAATTGACGTGTGCTCAATTTGCTTCAGCTAACATATGTGTATGGATATCTCCTACTGCCACTAATATCAAAATAAAAAATATAAAGTTTCAGACTCACAAATATCCATCCTCGTCTCGCTCCAAACAGTACTTCCAATGGATAATGACCTGTTGATATAGCAACTTCTTACGATCAGCATCACATAAATTTTTTAAAATGTCTGGAGTAGCCCAATGGAACTGGTCCACAGGTTTTGCACAAACCATAATTACTGAGCCGTCAAACAAAGTTAGTGGTACAACAGTATGGTGGTCGACATTGTCTAATAAAGACTTGGGGTTATCGAGCAGCTGTGGAATGTTCACAGAATGCTGACTTGTTAACGATATATTCCCGATGCTGGTGTCTGAGAAGTTGCTGTCCTCATTGACAATACCATTCAGGTCTAGGAGTGATTCAACTTCTGAATCGTTTGGCTCAGTTTTAGGAGTATGTTTGGGTAGATCAATAGAGTTGTCTAAAATTTCATTTTTCTTAGGAATAGGTATTATGCTCGGTGGAGGGTCAAGGAGATTGGGTGGCAATGATTTGGGGTCGATAACGACCCGTTTTAATTTTTTGTTGTCCTCCTTAACAATGTAAGGCCTGAATTGCTGACGTCTTACTCTTCTTCGTTGTTTGAAACTATCCAAAATATGTTTGGATGTATCATCAGTTTGACTTGCGCAATCTGCATATGATTTTTCTGTCTGTACTGATACTTCCTTCGTTTTGTTACTTCTCTCTGTAGTTAAAAGAGCAAGGAGAGCCCGTATCCGCAATTCTTGACTTATCACTGAACATAAAGCAGAAAAAACGGTGTCGTAATTATTTTGTCCTATAATTTTAACCACTTCCTGGGAACTCCTTTCAACTATGCTTCCATCATCAGTAATAAACTTCGCGAGTGTGGAACTAGTTTTGTTAAACACATTTATTCGATTGACGAGGGTTAACCCCGGGAACTCCCCTCTGAGAAAATCACCTGGCACAGACTTGAAAATAACTTGGTCTTGCGTCACTGCACTGAGTTTAATACATCGCATTAGTAAATCATTGTTAGTCAACTTGTTTTTTAATAAACTTAATGTACTTCCTTTCTTAACTACCACTGGTATTGTAGGCACTTTGACTTTGGACGCCTTGCTATCCATCTTTTGTAATGACGCTCACAACTTACAATACATTAGCAAATAAAAATAATAAATAAAAAACTTATATTACTGTTACATTTTGGGTAAACATTTAAGTTTTACCTTTCATTTCAGTTTATGTATTTTTCATAATTTATTGGGGCATCCCCTTAACACTTGTCCAAAACAGCACAGCTTATAAAGAATTGCAGACTACGTAGATTATTTATAGTGCAGCAATATATATGACAGAGAGTAATACAATTTTGTATGGAAAGCCCCAATCAGTGTTACCAGAATTAATAGCAAAAATCAAGAGATTTGTGTAAAAAAAAAACGAAGAATATGCCCAATGAAAGAGTTCCGTTCACCAAGGTTGCTTACTTACTATGTATTTGAGTTTAAGTGTCTAGTTGTCTAGAAACTAATGTTATGAATATAATTATGATTCCTGAGGACTTATATCATGTGAAATTGAAAATGTTTTAAAGTAATCATAAATAAATCAAATGTATTATTCGGTAAAAATGCTGGTGAAATCAGCGACACGAAGTGCAGAGGAATTTCATTTCAGATATTCAGGAATCTATCCAACTGAACTGTGATTACTTATATATGAGCGTCTGAAAAGTGATTTAATCCAACATTGAAATCTCTCCTTTTTTGAAATCTGTGAAAAATTTTAAACATTACGCATACAAGTTTTAATTTTGCATTTATAATTATGAATCATACTTGTACGACTCTATAAGCATTCAAAAAAAATCATGTGTCAAAGGATTAATCAGTTTGTGACATAACTTAACTTTTAATTAACTATACGCATTATAGGTATTCCAACTTTCTTTGTAGTTAAGTAGTAACAATATAGAATACTTATATCTATTTGAAAACTAAATCTTCAGGATTAAACAGGGGTTTATAGAGCCAATTGTAAAACATCAAATGTACACACTGATATCGTCATAAACATTATACACCTACAATTATTCTAGATGAAAAGATTCGTCAAGAAAATAGAATCGTTTAAAATTAGGTATATATCTGCATAATATACCTACAATTAATTCTGTTGACCTGATAGCACTGGCTAATGAATAAAAGTGTTACCATAGACTACTGATTCGTTTATCACAGATTTGTGTGATACGCACTGAAATGAAACTCAGGAGAATGCCAAAATATATGAACGTGTGGCCACGTACCGACGTTAATGGGAATTCTTCGTGTTGCTAGTTAGTTAGCACCTCGCAAGTTGAACCTAGTCAAGGGCAACGCGCTCAGAGGGCTCCGGTTGTGTTCCATTGGAGATCCCGGAGTCCGCATGACTCATGACTCATGGTACCAACAACATTCTTAAATAAACTAGAGCTCCTCATAACAACTATATCTGTTTCATCTTCGAATACATTTCCTAATTATTAAACGGTTTTATTTAGCTTGCCCTGTTTATATATTTGGGTCAAATCTAGTAATTTTTTAACCCTCTTCCTGTAGACCGATTGATCTGAAATTTTGTACGCAGCATAGGTTTTAATGACGATACAATTTATTACAATCTATATCGTTGTAAATCCAAGATGACCGCCGCTACAACATGGTGGATTACATATTTTGTCACAACTACCTCAATATGGGTATCAAATAATAGGGCTTGACTAGTACAATAGTAGTACACGATTAAATTTAGAAACTAAAACTTAAAAATAAAATAAGTAATAAAAAATATGTTAAAAGGTTTTATTAAAATAATAATAAAATCGTTGGGCGTAACGAAACTGAGTAAATATATAATGACCAACTTTATCGATTAAACCACACAATGTCATCGAGTTTGGGCTCATAAGATTCGTCTTAAGTACCTTCTAGATTGGTGGTAACCAGGGTCTGATAATAGAGATGGAAGAGTTTCACGTCTTGATGAGTGGGTAAATGGTGGTGGTTTCGAACGAACAAAGCCGTAATCAATCTTTATGATAAATACTAAAACAAAAATTTTGATAGAAGGAATCTTTAGCTTAGTCGTCATCTGTCTTCAAATTTATTTTTATTATTTTAAATAACGAGTTCAATGTTTTATTATTATGATTTATTACGAAATATATTATTCATATTTCATCAGTAGGTAATTCGTATCTATTTATTATTTTCAAAAAACGTGATTTATCAAAAAGAATCCCAGGCAAAGCTAGGTCATCCTCTATTAATACATAACAACACATCTAACTATGAACTAAGGGAAAGGTATTGTTATTTAACACATTTCTTGAATGTGGATATAGTCTTGCAGGCACGAATATTCAAGAGGAAGTGAGTTCCAAGATCTTACAGCATGGATCGTAAAGGGTTGGGAATATGCCGAAGATTTATGAGGAGGTAACCTGAGAAGGGATTGGATATGGAATCTGCAAGGAGCATTGGATCAATTTGAATTGAATTTGAATTGAACAGTACACTTTATGTTCTAGTATTTCTACGGAAACGGATAAAAAGCAAAAATTAACAGGATACCTAAGTTTTGCAAACGCTCAAATTAGTTTTTTAATTCAAACATTTTTGTACACTTTGTAGGGAAGTTACATATTGAAATTTTGTACAAAGCAGAGCTTAACTCCATCAGAGTTGCCTTTTAGCCAACCTATCTGGTGTGAGAATAATATGTTTGCTGTTAATCGAAGGTGTACTTAGAAAAAATATATATTCCAGTAACTAAAACAGAAAAGGTACGATGCATTATTTGGCAATAGAAAATTTGTATTTATAAATTTTTATATTAGTTTTTTTCTGAGATTTCCACAAATAGACAAACAATTCTGCGCAACGGCCAGAAGATATCTATATAGTAACGCAAGGTACATAGATCAGAGTTAAGATTCTGTAAAGTTTACTAAATACTGATTATAATTGCCATTTATGTTTATACCATGTTCATTTATTTAAACTATAGAATTGGCAATATTCCAAGCACGATACAATCTTTCACAAAAAACATGTTTTGTCTATGTCATGGGATTTCCCTTTCATTAGAGAGAAAGGGATAAAAAACCTATACACTATATTATGAAAACAAATTCGGATAGTAATATTACAACGCTGTTTGTTTCCGATGGATATTCTGCTGTTGGCCCTGGCAACCTTTACAGCTTCACGCAGCAGAGACGGCGATATGAGCGTTATTTATAGGTACGCTAGTGGACGACTGAGCTTTGCTAGTTTGTTTTTGTAAATCGTGATTTTTAGATACGAATTAAAATAGGTACTGATGAAATATTAATTATATTTTTCGGTCATTTATTGAAATGTTTCGAGTTTTACGATATCACAGAGCCAGTAATATTCGGGTTTTTCGTTTTCTTTCGTTGTCGGTGATTGTTTATTAACTCGATGATCATCAGCTCATTTGTCAGCTGATATAAAATAAATAAAGTATTTCCATCGGTACTAGTACAGTTCGGACGGGATGTTAATGTTACCTTAAGGACCGAAATTGCATTAAGCGGACACCCGCGCGGTTTCATACTAAGGTAAGTAAGATGCGTCAGAATACCACCATTAAATAACTTTTAACGAAACAACATTTATAATTTAAAATATTCATGATTTTGTTATATCTTAAATTATTAAGTAGAAAAAAAATAGGCTTTAAAACATTCGAATTATTTTAAAAATACAATTTTATAAACTGAATTTTAAAGATTTTAAATAATAATAAAAATCATTTTGATTAGAATTTGATGACAATAAAGTTTTGAGAAAAGTATGTATCAGACATCAATTGTAATATTATGCATTTGTATTACGTACTTTATATATTTATAAATAATAAAGATCTTTATAATCGGCATTATTACACACCTATTCTACTTTCTCACAAGCACCCAGGGCCGACTGATAGAGAATGCCATTAGGCATTAAGTTAAGTCCTTGTATACCCTAGATTAGGTGTTACAGAAATAAATAAATATGGGAATATTATAAGTTTAAATTGTACCTTTCCTTGTTAAATCCTACGTATATACTTGTTACTCATCTGTACTTGTACAATTTCAAACTTAAATTGGTTTGTTTCAAATTATAATATTGCATATTATTATGATATATATACAGCACGTGGCGGCATGCTAGAAAATAAAAATCTGTTTTTTTTTTACATAATATTTATTTCTTCACATAATTTATACAGCTTCCAAAAAAGAAAAAAAGAGATCAAAAATTCACAAATACCAGTCTATCGCTTTAATTAACATAAATAAATGTTAATGTCTATAATATATTTAATACGGCCCATAGTAAACTGTAACAAATACATTAATGGAAGGTTTCCAAATATCCACACACCTATCAACCATCGTACTGTACACAGAGTTATTACACTAGTGTAGGCAAGCCATAGACCTGCCCGACTGCGAGTGTCCGTCTTATACAAAGAGAGGGAAGGGACCCGTACATGTCTTTGTCTAACCCGAGCAAAAAAGAGAGAAAAACGGGGCCCCCCGTTTGTTACCTTTTTTTAGCTGGACACATTTAGGCTAACTTGCCCACTCTAGTATATTTTCTCTATGAGTGTACATCAATTATTGTGACTGGCCCTAGTAACTCCTCGAAGTAGGTAAGATAAAGATAATCGGTATCTGCGTGTTTTGACCGTGTTGGCGGTCACTCCTGTTGACAAAGCCGCGTCGTAACTATCGATATTTATAGCTAGCCGGTGTCACTGTGACCCTGCCCCACTTGGGACTCTGAAAACAAGTCACATACACGGTATACTTGGAGGCCTTAGCGCGATATACGTGATTTTGATTCGATGCGATTGTTTGTTCGAATATATTTACGTCTGTGTAGACATACATTGAACTTAGCTATAATCTCGCAGCAACAATTAAACAAAACAAGAAGGTTATACAAAAACCACGCCGACCTGTACAAATCGTACATATAAATCGAGTTTAAAGCTTTCATTATTCAAAGTTATATTGCACCGTAACAGTACTTGAGAATTCTTCGGTGTTTTCAAAGATGTGCAATCTCTCCTGAGCCGCACCAAAGCGATGGTAAATGAAGTATACCCCTCGCATTATTAAAGACCAAATTAATTGATTATTCAAATACGCAACTACCCACCCACTTTAATGTTTACCCCCATATACATATACCACGGAACAACCGGTCGGCGCGGTTTTGGCCTTATTTTGTTACAAAAGGGATGTTTTAATGTCTGAGGGTAGTAGAGTACAAATCAATTTGGAATTTATAAAGCAATAATAATTTGTTACATCTCGGTGGAGCTCATTGTAACATACATACATTGTGTTGTGTTAACATTTTTTTTTTATTTACTTCCACATTAAACTCAGTTGATAGGAATTTTATGAGCATCTTTATTAACAGATCTGTATTTAACATATATAATATACACATATTGATCCTACTAAGGCACTAATATTACTAATGCTAGTTAACTAAAAACGTAATCGGTCTTTAATGATCGGTGGGTGCCAATTATGAAAGTCTTTTACGAGTCTACAATTTATCTATGGTGTAAAAATAACTCTATGGCCCACAATCGTCAGACAAAATGCGATCAAGTAAAGTATGATGCGGCTGAAAACAAAATACCATAATCTATATCGTAAAATGCATGAATCAATAACATTCTGTATTCCATCGTGTTCTAATTTAATGTACTGATAATTTTTATCTGACGATTGAACATCTGGTCCTCAGTCGTATTAAAACAGAATTCAATTACTTTTGCGCTTCAGAATATATAATATATGTCTTTTAATGTAAGTAGCAAACGCAGATGCTGTGAATCTGAGTTTATTTGGCCACTGCTACCACCAGCGCATACCACCGGTTAGTTACAATCATCTTGTAACTAGTAAAATTGCTAATAAATATATATAGAACATATTGTAGAAGTAAAAAAATCTGTGGAAAAATGGGGTAAACATGGAGTTTACAAAAGATTTGTGATACCCTGGTGTTAATAATTTCACTGATACGCTTCCCGGCGGTCCATCAGTGGGACACAGTGCCATTGCCTCGTTCGTACATCAATAGGATGCGCCACATTACGGTGAGGTTGGTTAGGACCCAACACAGCCCCTTACATCCAATGGATTCACCTCAGTACAACCAAATATATACAATGGTACTTAAAATAAAGGTGGGAACATAATAGAGTGCTTAAACTAAAACATTCTTATACATAACAAAATTATTTATAAACTATAATTATAAATGTGTTATAAAAAAATCTAATACTGACTGCTAAAGTGTAGATTTATCATTGTTGTATCACATGGTAAGGTTATTGATTTAAGAGATATCTTTAATGGAGTGTTGGATGCTCTGCCGCTTCCATTACCAGTGGGGTACACACGTGTACAACTAAAATATTTATTTATGTTAATTAGTCTTTGCCGATAATTATTTCTACAATTACTCCCCAATATACTTAGCTTGCCAGACAAAAATGAACTTTTATCAGGCGGAATTAGAACACAGAAAGAATGGACACCACCATTCGACAATTCAGAAAGTTACTTTGAGCATTTAATTTCTACTGGCCACTGATCAATATCCACATTTCATTCACTATTCATTTATACATCTAAAAAAGGTTCATAATAATCTACTTGTTACTTTAAAGTCATACAAAATTCAGTACTTAACATCAATCTTCATCTGTAACTGACCCCAGCGAGTCTTGAGAATCATCTAAGTCTTTATTATTATCACAGTCATCAGTTTTTTCATCAACGTCATCAAAATTTGGTCCATTTTCCACAACATTATTATCTACAGAATCCCCAGTATCTGGAGTATTCTCCTCATCGTGTATGGATTCATCATTGATTGTACCATCAATCATGCTACTGGACATGATGGTAGATAGATTTCTCAGATAATTTTCCATGTTTGCAGCTAAGGCTGTCATTATCTGACTTTCGATACTAACAACATTCGTATCGAACGCTTTGGTTACTTCTAAATCGCTCTGGCCAAACGGAGAACCTTGAGGGATGCTAGACTTTAGTAAATTGGCTAGAATTGGATTTGCTTTTAGTGTTTCTTGTGTGTTGCATGCTAAAGAGTTACTACCGTGTAAATTCTCTTTTTCGTTAGACTTAGTGTGTATACGTTTATGAAGTAGAAACACATCTGGATCTTTGAAACATTTTGAGCAATCATTGCACTTATATGTAACAACTTTGTTTTCGTTCAGAAAAGCAGTATTAGTATTGCTAACTACACTTAATTTATTTGTTTGTGGGTTATTTTCTGTGTGTTGTAATTCAGTTTTGCTAGTGTGGGTAGAATCTATATGCTTTTCTGTGTGTAAATCGGTGGGTTGATGTATAAATTTATCAATATGATCCAATTTGCAATTATACTGATCTGCGGGATTACTGTTTGGTGATCTAGAATCCTCTTCAGCCTTAGGTGATGACAGTTGCTGATCTGAAATAGATGTTATACAAAATTTAAAACAAATGCATTTAATTAATGGTTAAGTAGGATTGCCAGATCCTGAAGTATTAACATGACATGCAATAAAAATAATATATGTAAAACCAGGCTTTTTCAAATATTTGCAATAGATCTTCTTAAATTCAAATAATTATAGAAATAAAATTGAATGACGAATCAGCACACCCGCCCGCGAATTGCACTTCGGTAGTGCAAGGTGTAACAAAGGCCGGACAAGCCGGACATCATTCATAATTCATAATTTCTTCGGACACACAGCCAAAAAGGCTAAATACGTCCGGCTCTACCCGGACGCCTAGCAACGCCTGGTAAGTAAATGTTATCTCAGTTCATTAAATGTGAGTTAAAAGCAATAGTTTTACATCTTGGTTGAAGTATAGTTTAAAAGACACCATTCAAGCTTGAGTCCAATGTCACCTCACGTTATGATGCACAATACCTTATCACACCTCCACTACTATTGTTATCAACAATTAAGATATGTGTCAGATACAGTTGTGTATGTATTCCAATAGTCATTTGACTTTAATTTGAGTTAAATGTATTTCCATATTACACAGCACTTACCGCTATTGAACAAGCTGGCCCCAATGTCTGTGACGCCAGCAGCCTGCATGGCCAGCATAGTTTGAACATAGATCGCCTGCGCCATTTGTTGATGCAGCTGAAATTAGAATGTCACCAATGTCCATTTAGTGATAGCCTAGTAAACGTTGGTCTTCCGAACGGGAGGTCTGCGTTCGATCCTGGCGTGCACCAATAATTTTCTAAGTGTGCGTATTAGAAATTAACTGTCACTTGCTTTTCGGTGATGGAAAACATCGCGAGGAAACCTGCACACTGGAGAGTTCTCCATAAAAAGTTATTGAAGATGTGTGAAGTCTGCTCACTTAACCCCTCTGTGTGAAAACAGACCCG
>DWPQ01000830.1:0-14307 GCA_018251795.1 Perichares adela | reverse complement strand
GTTATAATGAACCTGCGCTCGCTTTATTTAACGAGTTCGTTTCTAAATTGCACCTACCCACATTCGAAACAATTGTTGTTAAACCTGTATGTTTACACTTCATAATGGGTTAGCGGTTTCAATAGTTCTATTAATAAAAAACCTATTTGTTTTTGCAATAGCTACAAAAAACAGTCGAATATTTACTTAGCTAACCTATTAATATTTTTTTACCCTTACTTTTTCATACTAAAGTTGATGTAAATGATGAAATTATTTTAGATTGCTAATGATGGATTGGGATATGACCCATAATGTAAGTTTCAAATATCCCAAGAATCATCTATATCTATTTTCTAGTACCATAGTGAGCAAACAGATAGAGAAAAAAAAACTGTTGTGACCTCTATTACAAAGCTTACATTTAAATTTTAAAAAATACTGGTTGCCTCTCCTCCTGTTGTATACGTATACTACAAATAACACACTAGCGGTTATTGCTTTCAGCCTGTGTCAATAATAAGATTGAGTTAAGCGCGGCCCTACTCGGTCCTTGAATATGTGACCGCTTGTAGCTTCCTTGAGTTTTATTACCGTTGAAGGTTTAAGAATCTAACCTAACCTAACCTGATAGATAAATAAAAATTGAAACCCGTTTAATCAGCCCCTCTTGTAACGATATTAGTATCTAGCTTAAATTTAGCTATTGATTGATATTACGGGGCTAACAGATATAAATAATACCTAATTTATACAAAATAGATAAAGGCAAAGAAGCGGTGAGTATTCTAGTATGTAGCCTGGAGAAACGTCTCGTGTCGTCCAATTTACACAATACATTCATATGTCCCATTACCAATGTGTCATACTCCAGGCTTTACAGCAGATTGTGCTTGAAGGACCAGAAATATTTTTCTTCTTCTTTCTTGATGAATGTAAAACGGAATTTTCAGAGTTGCCGATAACTCGGCTATCAAGGAAACAGTCGTTCCGTTGTAGCGGGATAGTAATTAAACCTAATAATACTTAAATCGAATCTCCGTGTATCTACGATTAAGCATAATAATCCGCTATTTGTCACCGATGGCGCGTGCTAGAGATACACGCCATAACTCAGCTGTGCGCCTGCCGGGAATGGCCTCTTGGGTCCAGTCCGCGAGATACAACCATAAATTATAGGTTTTAATTGTTGTTCATGGCATTTACATAATAATATACTGTGTTCGGACCGGTCCGAGCAAAGTCTTGAACGTAGGTAATCACATAAGAAGGTAATTCTTATAAGTTATCAGCTTAAAGTTGTAGTACGGAAATAAAATATGTTGAGATAAAGTTCTCAAACTTATTTATTCTACAGTGTCATTTGAATCAACGGTGTCTTTATTTCTCCAGATGTTAAAAATTTAACGAACATTATACGGTATACCAATCTCCTGTATAAATGAAAAATATTTTAAAAAATCGTATATCTACTATATCACAACAAATTGAATGATGATTCAAAATTAAATATTTCTTTATAATTAACTGCGGTTAGTTTTGCATGGACGCAAATATTGAAATTGCTGTGGCATGATTTCAAATTATGTAGTTTGTAAAGCTTGAGTTTTCATTATAACTACCTACACAATGTTCCAAAATTTACAACTGCACAGTAGATTTTATACAGAGTGTAGCAGTTCTACTTCATAATCAAGCAATACATAGATACAAATTGGATAAAGTATACAAAATAAAAACCTATCACATATATTTATCGACTGGGTACGAATTATCTTAGGCAAATAACTGAATCAACTTTTTGTCTCCATATTGTATGTTTTCTCTGGTTATTTCATTTTACTACAAGATTTTATAGTTTTTATTTGCAAAGCGTCATCTGTTTTGTTCCGTGTGTACAAGAACAAAATTGAATTATAAAGTTGCTGTTCAGAAATGCAGATGTCGCTGTTAATATTCTGGTGGTTTCTTTACGCTATATTATTTTTAAAATATTGTTATGGGAATCATAAGTAATTTAGTTTATTATTAAAGATACGAAGTTTAATTAAGTTTAAAACGGTTTAGATTGATCTGGATGAAAGTCGATGTTTTTCTGATCTGTCAACACTATCTTAAAAAAAGTTATACACAAACAACATGGTGGATCAGCTGTTTTCATTTTCCGTATGCCGTGAATTATTTCTATAAAACCGACGATTGTTATGGTTTCATAGCCATGTGTGAATTAAAATGGGCTCAATCGCGTCTGTGCTGCAATGGCATTGTCAAGCGTGTGGTCAAATCAATCCTACAGAGAGTGTAAAATGTTTAAAATGTGGTATAAAAAGGGTTTCGAGTCATGACAGTGGTTTACACAAACGATTCTATACCGGAGATTCTTCCTCGGAATACGCTTCGCGTACAGAAAAGAGCGAAGGAACGACTCCTGGATCTGAAGCTATCGTTATACCGACAACAAATAATTTTAATAGGTAAGTTTGGTTCGAAATATTGGTATACAAGTTCTTTGATGGCAACGTCAAAGAATATCGATTTTTCCTAGCCCGTATTTAGGTTATATTCGTCGTGTATTTAGTCGTTGTGTGTGTGTCGACGAAGTTCATTAACGAAATTATCGACTGACACACTTTTATTGGCGGGTATATGTCAGAGTTTTAGTAAAATAGTCACTAAAATGCGGATCCGCGAACAATGGCCATAGGTAGGTTTGTAAATGTAGCCCCTTGAATATTAGCGTTAGAAGCTTAGTTCTTTTGTTTCGATTTTTAAATAATGGATTGCTACAATTACGAAGTGTCCTCATCTGTGACTGTAATTACTTTTGTCCATTTACATAAAGTATGTTAATTGCCATTCAGTGTATGTGGAAGTAAAAACTATCATGCCATTATTCTTATACTTCAATGACAACAATTTGAATACATGACTGTACTTAAATATGATAAATAATCTGTGTAAAAAGAGATTGTTTAGTTCAGATAGTGGTCTGCCAATTCTAAATATATCAGAGGAGGGCCAGTACAAAAATACTTTAAAGTTCATTGTTTTTGTCCTCAATAAGTAATTAGTGCTGGCATTGGCATAAGACTTGGTATATTTCTGAATATAACATGTTATTTAAAGATTTCATTACACAACATTTTTAACCTGTTACATATTGATAATATTAATTTTGTTTTGCATGGATATGGTTTTAGTTATGTTATGTATAAAATTAAAATTCATGTTTATTGCAAACATCACATCTACCATAATTATGGATATATATTTACTACTGGAAAATGCTCTTATGCTATTAAGTCTACTTTTTGTAAAAACCTTGGTAAACTCTTAAGGAGACAGACTTTGAACCCAGGCTTCATTGATTGGAAGACTGGGTAGCTTGCATTGAGGAGACAGGCCACTTAGTGAAACATGGTGTTCACTACCCATAGACAGTCAAAACACCAATGACATCAGCAATATGTTTCCTATCAATAATAAACCAAAGAACCCTCTTATTATTTATATTTGCTTATATTTTGAATTTTACAATCATTTCATTGCAACATATAGAAATGTAACTTGAAATTAATTCATGAAGTTATGATTCATGAATGTATGTTTATAAAATTACTGAAAATGGCTTACTCATGTAATAGTTCAAATTCAAATCATTTATTTGCCAGTTGCCATTTATTCAGTTCGACTTGCCTGACTCACTTAGTGCCATTATTGTTCAACAAAAAATCTATACACTTCTTGACTTTAAAATTGTATCAACACAAAAGTGTAAGGCTATTTTTGTAGAATTCTAAACCTTAAGTTTGTAAAAATTTAAGGCAAGGTAAATAAAATTTTGTTTATTGAAACATCTAATATCACTTATTATGAGCACCACATAACAAAAGTATATTATTCTATGTAATGACATATATATTCATTCTTTGTCACATATAGTCATGTACGAGTACATGTGTGCATGAGTGTGTGGATATATATATGTATACATGTGTATGAGTGGCTGTACACACATTAAAAAAATGTTCACTGTATAATTGGGTTTCCAGAACCTAGAACTGTTTTTGCAATGTCAGAACTCATATTTTACTACCTACTTCTTATTTTAATGACACATATAAAACAGCAATTATACTTATTGCTACTACAAGCAATCATTTCTGGGTTGCCGATTCCTCTATGAATATTTAACTAAGGTAACATGGTCATTGGTTAATCTATTTGTTGAAGGTTGTATAGTTCAATTAGTAAACACAAGGTTTGCTAGAAACACATTTTGCTTCATTTCACGGAAACTCTTATGTTTATAAAAGCTCCAGCTACCGAAAAGAACACTTTCATTTTTATTTTTACTACTAGTAGACCCGGCAGACGTTGTTCTGCCCAGAAAAGCAGAGACTGGTGTAGGACAATCTTTGCAGAACTTTGTTTTTATGTATCACGTAAAACAATAAAATTCCTGGAAAATTTAAATGAGAAAAATATTGCCTATTTTCATCCCAAGACCTTCAAGTATCTCGATATGAAATTTCATCACAATCGGTTCAGCGGGTTGGCGGGTGATCATGTCACAGACAGACAAACAGACGTACTTAGTTGCGTATTAATAATATAAGTATAGATTTTTTTTATTTTAGATAAATTAATAAAATAAATAAATAAATAAATATGTGTGGACAAATTCACACAACGCCATCTAGCCCCAAACTAAGCCTAATGCTTGAATACGATCCCACCCGATGGTAAGATAAGATTAATATAGATGCAATTTTTTTTATATTGATAGCTGGTAAATGAGCAGACGGGCCACATGATGGTATGGACTCCTGACCATCCTCCTCCTCCATTACCTCCTTACTAAGGAGTCACCATTACTCTTGGTGGTAGAATGTGACACCAAAAGAATCATCACCCGATGAGTCTGCCACGGGTCTCGAACGGTTTAATTACACCTCTGAGCCCCTAGACAAATATTTTAGCGTTAACCGTTCACGCTCATGCTATTATAAAAATGTATCGTTATGACAGTCCCTGCGGAAAGGTTTTTGGCGTGACAGCACATAATCTTTCCGCAGCCAATGTCAATACCATACATTTTTAAAATAGCGTGAGCGTTAACGGTTTCCGCTAAGATTTTTGTCTCGGGGCTTTGATCACACTGTCAAGAGTGAACGAGTAAGATGTATTACGTTTCAGCGGATGGTCGTGTGTGGGGTCCGCGCCGCTGGCGAGCCGCGCGTGGCGTTGCGGCTGCGGCCTGCGGAACGTGTCGGCCGCGTGGCGGTGTGCCGCATGCGACACGCTCGCGCCACATGCGCCCGTTTACAAGTAACTTTCTGTTATAAACTGTCAATAACTAGATGGCAGTTACTTTTAAAGCAGTGATAGCCTAGTCGTTTGAACGTCGGTCTCCCGATGGGAGGTCTTGCGATTCAATCCGGCGGCTACCAATGATTTTCTAAATCAGTAGTCGGTTATAGGCAAAGAGACAAATATGAATATTACAAAAATAAAAAAAAATGGGATCCAAATCTGCTTGTATTACACTAAATAAGTAGTACACGGTTTCCGTGGATATTTATGCCGGAGCCGTACCAGCCAGTACTTAAGGACCCAAAAAGATGCACATGAGGCTCTGGAGCTACACACCTTGCTGACCACTGTTCTACGTTATGTGTTTATTAGATATAAATTATCACTTGCTTCGGTGAAGAAAAATATCGTGAGGAGACCTACCAACACCTGAGCGTTCTCCATAGTAAAGTTCTCGAAGGTGTGTGAAGTCTGCTAACCTGCACTTAGCCAGCGTGGTGTCCAATGTCCTCAAGAGGAGCAATACATTCGAGCAGAGACAATGAACGAATACAAATTTTACAAGACATTGTAAATACAGTTCGTATTAAACATGCCATATATTTTTTGATTTTTCAGGCTTTCTGATGATGAAGAGCAAACTGCAGGGATGACGGACCCGGAGAAGTCTGACCAAGGTATGTCATTGTATGTCATTGAGAATATTGTAAACGCATGTCCGTTTACAATATTCTCAATATATAAAGTATTATCTGTGCCCACGCCTTCGTCCGCGTGGAAATCAGTGTGTCACAAAGATTTTCTCGCGTAAATTCCGACCCCGCGTGAAATCTAAGATAAAATAATCTATTAACGTAATTTCCATACTAAGTTTCGTCCCCTATTTCAGTCTCTTATAACCTATTTTCTTGCTCAGGCTCTAGAGTCTAGACTATCTCTGTACTAAATTTAGTTTGAATCGCTTCAGTAACAGTAATACGTGATTGAGTAACATACAAATAGCGTTACTTTCGCATTTATAATATTAGTAAGGATGTAGAAATCTATTATTAATAATTCGACTCTACATGTGTTTTTATTGTAACTTTATTTCGTTACAGACAACAGTATGATAAGGTCCAATACCCTAGCAGTTCCTTCGTATAAGCCTTCATCGAGCTACTCCGACGGTCGTCGTCTTAACTTAGACCTCCAGTCGTTGCGCCTGTCTCCCACTCAGCTGACGGATCACGCGCACGGAGTTACGAGGTCCTTGTCGCACGGCTCCGTGATTAATTCTCAACACAAGTGGTGGAACGTCGAGGAAGCCAGAGGTACCATCAACAGGCCCACGAGCTTGATGGTCTCCGAACGATACGGGTACAACACTGCACAGTTTAACCCCAGAGAATCGTTCCTGAGAAGTCTTCACACGGTGACGCGACGCCCCAAGAAGTGTAACGAGAGCAAGTCGAACTGGGAATTGAATTACGTCAGGGAGTACCAGAGGGAGCAAAGTCGAGGGCTGCATCTAAAGAAATGGGCCTGCAATAAGTGCACGCTAGAAAATTCGGGAATAAGGACCCACTGTGAGGCTTGCTTGTCCCCAAGAGTGTCGCCGCTAGCGCGAATATCGAATACGAGAGGCCTGAGCGTCACGACGTTAGGGAGACACGAAACGCTGAGCGGGAAAGATGGAGCGACGTCTCTCCCCACGTCGGGTGGGGTCATGATAACCGTTCCCGACTGGCCCCAGACCGGCAGTCCGGCTCTCGGTGATTCGTTTCGAAGGTCGATCAGCGCTCAGAACTCGCCAGAAATCCGACCGATGTACAGACGGTCGTTCTCTGAGCATACGAATGCCGATGTGCGCCCGGTCGGGAAGGTCATATCTAGCAGGCGAAGTCTGAACGACTACCAGAAATCGATGGCCACGTACTGCAATACGGTGAATCCGGACGAGAGGCGTGCTGACTCCGCGGAAAGGAAGGCCGAGTCCGATTGTATCGAGTTGATCGATAAGGAGTGCAGCTGGGACACGAACGCCGAAGGAGTCATCTACGCGCTACCGAATAAGGGGAAGTACAAGGATCTGAATCTCCAGCTTCAAGTGAACAACAATGGAACGCGGTATTCGTACGTATCGGTGCAGGATACGAAGACAGTGATGAGTAATTCTCAGAACGAGGCGTTGTACTCCAACGACATAGGTGACGGTGATTACGCGAGGATAGACGAGTTACTCGGTGCGGAGAACTGTTTGTCTCCTAGTGAGGGCAGCAACTTAAGGACTTCCCATATAGGCGCGTCGCGCGCACCTAGCCCCAAAGTGTTCAATATGTTGCCGTCGATCGGCAAGGTGTCTTATAATCCGCGGGAAACGACCAAAGTGCCTTCTACACAGCAGCAAACTTCGTAAGTCTCATATTGTCGATTTTTGCTTTAACGCTTGTCCTTTTAGTGGAATTTAGCGTAAGTACAGTCTATGGTTGTCAATAATTAACCTCAAGTAGACATAATCTTGTTTATGAATCCCAAATATATAAATTGAATCCCAGATATATGAGGACTAAGATGGATAACATCATTTGTTAGAGTACAGTAAGCAGACCATTGATAATAAAATCACCTACATACTGATTACTGATTCTCGTTATTTGTCATTAAATAATAATACAGTGTTCCGGGAAAAGAGTAAGTATGACTAAGTTTAAAGATTATACAAAAATAATAATTTTCCAATTTAATCATCCAACAGCAAACAGTAACGCGCGCAAGTGTGGATGCGTGAATGCAAGTGTGGGTGCGTGCGTGCAAATGTGCGTACATGCGTGTGTGTATGCGTGTGTTTGTGTTTGTGGTTGTATGTATCGTAACGTGTGTCTAGATGTAGACGGTATATATGTGTGTGTGTTGTAGCCGCGAGGGCGTGTCGAGCGCGGCTCGCATGTGGCAGTGCAGCGAGTGTCGGTTCGCGTACAACGCGTGGGGCGCGCGCTGTGACGTGTGCCGGAGCGCCCGCCCGCCGCACGCTGTCACGTTGGCGCCGCCGCCGGACCGCGCGAGGTGACTACACTAGCCTTCCGATTTAGAACCTATCGGACATTTTAGAGTGTTCTTTTTGGGAATACAAGCTTATATATACGCTTTAGACGATTTTTGGTACGGGAAGATGTTAAAAGTTCGCTTCAGCAAAATGCTGATGTTATACGCAGTGCATGTGAAAAATGTTATAGGTTCGCGTCAGCAACATGCTGATGTGTTATGTAGTATACGCAGCGCGGCGTTCACACATACAGAGATATAGATCAACATTTTTTGTATATTCGATTGTATGTGTGCGTTGGATGGTTCATATTTTATGAGTTCGAGTCATGCGATTTGCACTTTCAAAATATAGTTTGAAGTTTTCATTTCTATTGGTTTGTTATTGTTGGTCTGTTGGTTGTTGGTTTCACTTCAATTAGTTCTGATATACATGTTTAGTCGCGAATTTTTACTATCAGGTGGCAGTATTTTTTTTATAAATAGCATAAAAAAGAAAATAATAGTAATATTTCCGTATTCTATTTTAAGACCGGGCGCGTCCTCGGAGTTGGGTGGTGTGAAGCCGGAAGTGAATCGGAACGAGCCGCCAAAGAAACTCACTGTGCCTATCGCCTCACTCGATCATGACTTAAATAGTGATGAGTTGCTATTTGCTGTTGGTAAGTAGGTTGTTTTAAGACCTAGGTGAGATCTATAAAGCGTACTTTGAATAATCTCAAACTGGTATTACGCTAAGACAGCTTTCGCATTTATAAAATTACTTTAATTCGGATTATGCTAAGAGTAATGAATGCACAATTTTGGCGCCTTACGAAAAGGTTACACTAATAACCGCACAAAAAAGTTGTTAATAGTCAACCAAAGGAAAGTCTAATAAGATAAGTTAGCGCGTTTGTAGATTTCACCCTTAGGCTATTATAGCTAATAGACAGACAGCGTGTAATCGTTAGCGATTATCGTCGCCTAGGAAGACAAGACCTTGAAATGCTTGACCTGGTTGTTAATTATCTCTTCAATATTGCAATAGTGGGTATTCGTGATTTTTTCTGATGTGAAGTCTCGATATGATACACACTATACACTTGAAACTTAACTGACATAAATTAATAGTTGAATAAACGGTATGAATTAGAATAAAAAACGGGACGCCCGATAGAAGTGACGACGTAAATAATCTAAGTTGAACCATTTAATATTCACATCGTTTACTCCACTCCTTACGAGTTGGCGCTGTACGGAATCCTGAATCACGTTGTAATTCCTTTAAGTAGTAGTAAGGATCTGCGGTATAAGTGAGAGAAAGGGAAGGCAGATAGTCTGTTACGGACAGAGCGTTACGTGACAAATCGAATTACCCTCCCGTAAATAAAGTTATCAGTTCAAAAAAATCCTGAGTACTGATAGTTAAAATGTATTTAATAATGTCCGTGATGTTGCAAAAAACTTTTGATAGTAGATGTGTTAAATGGTTGTTTCTAGACTCGAACCCCGCCCCGAGCACCGCGGCGCCGTCGTGGCCGTGTCCCCGGTGCACGCTGGTGAACGAGGCGGGCGCCGCCGCGTGTGCGGCCTGCGCCGGCTCCAAACCCTCGCCACATCACTTCTGGTATGACCAGTTCAAATACAAATTCAAAATCATTTATTCATGTTGGTATAACTTATGCATGTAATTTTTTTTTTACCTTAAGTAAGTAAGTAACACTGTCTGTTTGTCTGTGACGTGATCACGGCCAATCTGCTGAACCGATTGTGATAAAATTTCATATGGACATGCGTGAAGGCACGAAAAAATGCTATTTTTTCCCATTTTTTTTAAATTTATGAATTTCTATAGCTTTTACTTTGTCAAGGATATTGTATTTCTGATTATATTATTGAATAGGTTTTAAATAAGTTCCTTTGTTACCTTGCAGGGCTTGCAGTTCCTGTACCCTCCGGAACCCGCCGTCTGCGAGCCTGTGCCTTGCCTGTAAGACCCCTCCGGTGCCCAAACACGGTGTCATGGGATCTTCCACTGAACTCAACCATGGTGCTGGTGAGTTTTTGGCTTAGAGCGTTTAGGATTACTTCTTCACGTGGGCATATGCCATAGAAAACGACTTATACATGGGTGATTAGCAGTGATAGTCCAGTGGTTTGAACGTTAGTTTCCCGACGGGAGGTTGTGTGATCGAATCCCATACCAAAAAAATACAAAATTATGTGTTACTTACTTCGTTGAAGGAAAACGTGAGGAAACTTGCACATTTGAGTGTTTTCCATAATGTTCTCAAAGATGAGTGAAGTCTGGCAACCTGCATTTGGCCAGCGTAATGGACTATGGCCTTAAACCCTTTCGTTGTGAGAAGAGTCCCGAGCTTAGCAGTGGGAAAATTATGGGCTGTTATATATAGACGGGCAGGAGAAATACTTCAGGAGGATAAATACATATTCTAATAATGAAATTAGAAAAAGTCAAAATGTATAAAGTCCAACTTTATATAGTGTAGATGAGTTAGTTGTAATAATTGTACATTTCAGTAGCGGCGGGCCGCAGTCCGTCTCCCCGCCGCACCAACCGACACACGCCGGCGTTACCGCGGAGGGGCTCGCGGCACAAAACACCGCCCCCGGAACCCAAGTGAGTTGACGGTGTAGTGCAACACTTTGACCAGGGTAGTACACATGCTACTTACATTTGTTCACGGCTTTATAATATTCAATAGACTTTAGTTTTACTGAACTTATTGCACAGTACTGTTATGTTGTAAAATTTTGCAGTGCATATTCTGGTCCTTCGAGCCGTTCCATTACTACCGACGTATTATTTTAATGCTTAATCTACAATTATAATGTCTACAAATTATTGCCTTTGTATGGATTACTTTAGAGATATCTCTACAATTATAATATCTATGCGTTTGTTTGTGTGTGTACATACAGACCAGAGCCGACGGAGTGGCCGTGCTCGGAGTGTACGTACGTGAACGCGGTAGCGGCGGTCGCGTGCGAGATGTGTCAGTCGCCGCGCGCTCGCCTGTTGCCCGCCGCGCCCGACCAACTCAGCTTGGACCACGACGACTCACGTGAGACGAACATGCGTTATATTTAATGATGATATGATAATGAGAAGAGATAAGAATCATACGAGTTTATCATCATAATTCACAATTAGTTTTGACCAGGGATTTACCTCTGATCAATATCCCGTCTTAACCGCTTGTGTGCCCCGATTTTTTGGTTAACAATAGAAAATCCACTGTGTCTCGTCCATATAGGTATGATCTTGGGTACACGGGCGATTATTTGTGATACACAACTATACAGGATAAAGAAGTAGATTATTGATATTCTACACCTAACATATGACGAACCAGCAACTTATAATAAACCATTAAGGGTTATTGGTTATAATAAAACATAATAGGTTGCATTTAAATGTATTGTAAGATAACTGTATTATATATGTACCAGCGGAGGGGTCCGACGGGGAGCGACAAGAGAGCACGCCGATGGAGATATTGCGGCTGCGGGAGGAGAGCCACGCGTGGACGCAGTGGCAGGAGGTGCTGGCGCAGTGCGTGTCCGTGAGTAACTCTCTACTCAACTCAACTTAACTCATGCGTGCTAATGTATTAACGATTGACAAAAACACTAAAGAAACAAACACTCACTTCGTTTAAAATAAAACTGTATGAATGTCTAATCCACAAAGATTTCTATAGCTTAAGAGATTTATTAGTATAAGATTTAATTTTTATTATTATTGTAATTTTCATTAATTTTATTTAAATAATAACTTGACATAATTATCATTTATTAAAAGTAGTGAGGTCACAATAATAAACTAAGACCTTCTGTAACCGCAATGTGTTTCTCTTTGCGCGTATTAGACAAAGACAAGTGCGGTTCTCTCATCTTCCCTCTCTTTCCGTTAAATGGACGCTCGTACTGCCAGGCGGGCCTTTGGCTTGTTTAATCTAGTATAATAACTATGATAATACCAGTATGGTGATACGTTCGGTTCAGACTGGCGAGTCGTACGTGGACTCGTCGTTCCCCGCGTCGCCGCGCTCGCTGTACTACGGCGGCGGGGCGGAGGGCGGGGCGGCGGCGCGGTGGCTGCGGCCGCACCAGATACACGTGGAGGCCGACCACAGGCTGCCGTGGGTCGTGTTCCGGGATCCACGCCCCTCCGATATATCGCAAGGTAAGCGGGTGCGACCGTACGGACACTGTGTGCTGGACGTTTGTACGCAATATAGTGGAGGGTGATATATAAATAATTACAATTTTAGGACCGCACAATTTATTAATTGTTTTGTCTAACAACCAATTGTAACTATTGCTAATTATAATTACTTATAATAAAGGTTTTTTAATAGTTAATGTTTTTTTCGTGTCTCCTATTAAAAACGTCGATTTTAGACATTGCGTTTCTCAATGTTATTTGTCAGTTGCGTAACGCATTGTCAATACCAGGATCATCAGCTTATTTGCTAAAATAGTGTCTCTGATGTTTGTATGTTTGCTGCGTCCATCATACATGTAATTTGTGTTCAATGTTCGTAACAATAATGTCAAACAACCTTATCGAGTGACTGTCAAAAAGACAAAAATATTATTTTATAGCTCAGGTGTGACCTAAACCTGCACTTTACGCACGGTTGCGTCCGTTCGCGAGTTTATCCCATACAGTGCTATAAAAACGTGGTCTATCATTGCGCTACGTTTAGCAACCTCGCTTCGCTCGGGTGCTAACTTCACTCCGTGCAATGATAGACCACGTAGGTCACTCTTATATTAATGTCCTATTTAATTGTACCCACTGCAATTTTATAAATCCGTCATTCGGCTACGTACGCGGCAGGTGTCCTCGGCAACTGCTGGCTGCTGTCGGCGCTGGCGGTGCTGGCGGAGCGGTCGGCGCTGGTCCGGGGGGTGCTGGTCCGCGCCGAGCCGCCTCGCGGCGCCTACCAGCTGCGGCTGTGTAAGGACGGACGGTGGCTCACCGTCACCGTGGACGACCTGCTGCCCTGTAACAAGAAGGGACACCTCGTGTACTCACAGGTGATGTCAGACGAACCTACCGTCTATAGTGAATGAATCTATGCATCTAAATAAAATTGCAGTGTCTCTTTGTAATATTAAAATAAGCGTATTTTAATGAATGAATCAACTATTGTCTATCTGTCTGTTTGTCGGTCTGATTGCTCCGGCTAAGCTCTGGGTTGGCTGGACCGATTTTGACTGGACTTTCATTGGGAGGTTGTTGATGTAATAAGAAGTAACTTGACTATTTTTTATCTTAGAATTCCCTCGGAATTTGAAATTACTCTGGGACACACTGATTTCCACGTGGTCAGATCCACGAGTACAGCTAGTGTTGAAATATTTATGACCTCTCCATGGAAAATGAAATGACCTAACATTTTATTCAAAGTTGGTTTTTATGAGCACTTATCGAAAGATAATTTACGTTATCGCTTCTGCAATTTACCATCTGGTGGTGGTTCGGTGCTTTGTACAAATGTTAAGCAGATTCTACGCCTTATGGCGTGCTACTGGTCTGCTCGAGGTCTCCGGTCGTACAGTAGATTTATTAGCCGTCCATTCAATTTATCAATACATGTCTTCTTCTAATCGCTAAATATATTTTCTTTAAACTCTAGGCAAAAAGAAAACAGTTGTGGGTACCGTTGATAGAGAAGGCGGTGGCCAAATTACACGGGTGTTACGAGGCGTTGGTGTCCGGACGAGCTATAGAAGGTACTCTCTAATTTTTGTTTGTTTTTCACTTTATTCCGGGTAATCTCTCGAACAGCTAGTCCAATTTTTACAGAACTTTCATTGGAAGATAGAGGAGGTTGTGGAGCATCAGATAGCCTATATTTTATCTTGGAATACCCGCGGGGCCGGGATTTACGCTGGAAAAACATTGTGACACATTGATTGCGACGTGGGCGTAGCTGCGAGCACAACTAGTTATAATATGTGTACAACTTG
>DWPQ01000829.1:0-14307 GCA_018251795.1 Perichares adela | reverse complement strand
CAGATTCAAAATCTTTATTTGTGTACATAGGTATAATAACAGGTCTTAAATAATAAAATAAAGTACGCTATCTTCGACCCATCTGGGTATACAAATATTTTGTAATAATTAAATTATATTTTAGTGTCCAATAAAAATTCATTGTCAAATAAAAGTCTTTTAGATTCCATTTTAAATTGACTAAATATGTATGCAATAGCACGAACACATTTTTTTTGAGCTTTAAATATATCTTTGCGTTTTGTATCGTTTCCCCAAAACATAATTCCATAGCGTAAACATAATTCTAAAACGTTTACTTAGCCTACGTTACTTAGTTAAGACATATCTCCTGGCCACTACCGAATACAGCAAGCTATGAAGTAAATATGTCGAGATACGAAGGAAGAATGAGGATAATTGGTGTTACGTGCAGTATTTACTAAAGAATTTCTTCTGAAAAGTTGAGACAATACATTACAACCCATATAATGGTCCCACTGCTGGGCTCGGGTCTCCTCCCAACACTGAGAGGGTTTAAGGCCATAGTCCGCCACGCTGGCCAAATGCAGGTTGGCATACTTCACACACCATCGAGAACATTATGGAGAACTCTCAGGTATGCAGATTTCCTCACGTTGTTTTCCTTTACTGCAAAGAAAGTGATGATTAATTTTTAATAGACACATAATTTAGAAAATTATTGGTGCGCTCCGGGATCGATCACACGACCTCCCGTTTGGTAGACCAACGTTCAACCACTAGGCTATCACTGCTAATAACAGTACATACTAATTTAGAAATATGTAGAGATGTATTCACGTTACATATGTATACAGTATGTTGTATGCATTGTTGTATGTATGGTTTGATAGATGGTCAATTTTGTCGTTATGAAGAGGAGTTTAGAGCCTAGTTGTTTTCTACAGGAGTAAAAACACCTGTTACCAGCTATGATTCTAGCTTTTACCTCGTTCTCTACCTTATTCGGCTTAGTCAGTAAACAGCCAAGACATTTAAAACTGTCGACTTCCTCGATGGTATTGTCGCCAATATCAATGTTCTGAAGCGGCTTTATCTTGCGCGTCGTTGCCATGTATTTCGTTTTGGCAGTAGCAGTTCGTTTGGCAGGTAGTGCTGTGGTGATTCGCTTTTTTGATCTGCTAGTGATCACTATATCGTCTGCGTACGCGGCTACTCGGGAAGAGTTGTAGTCAATCCACCACTTACCATCAAGCTGGTTTTTTGTTGGTCACAGACAAAAAAAGGTTAATTGTATATGAAAATGTATTGGCTATGTAAATGTTTGTCTTTGAATCATTCACATCCTACGTGATGACAGATGAAGGCCATAAAACTAAGTAAGCCAACAGATACATTTCTTGTAACTCGTTGAATATTGTATATCATCGCGTATCATATATTCTCGAATCACGTGTAGATAAAATTCTGAATTTGAAGACCAAATAATGTGTTAACAGTAAGCAACTCAAAATGTACGCGGAGATACGGTAGTGTCTCGTGCGAAGTACACGTAGTACTTTCATCACAACCCATAATTGTCCCACTGCTGGGCTCGAGTCTGCTTTCACACTGAGATGGTTTAAGGCCATAGTACATGGCGCTATATATTTATCTCATGCTATCTTTAATCTGATGGTGTCTTAATTTACAGGTTAGGAAAAAAACGAATGAAATATTTGGCGAATAGTTTAAATATTTTTATTTACATTAAAAATTACAGGCTAATTGGAAATTAATTCTTACATATAATCAGTATACTAATAGTATCGATTTAAATAAAATAACTTACATAACTTGAGATCAACTGCTTTGAATATATCTCGGCAGCATGGCCTAGTCCAGCAGGCGGACGCGTCGTATACAAATCTTGGAATTCTTAAACAATGGCAATTAATTATACAAATCAAATTACATTATCAAATAGGATTTTGCCCAAAAATTAATCTTAGCGAACACATCGCCCGAGAGACAACAGACCGTAAACATTGGCCTTACATCTTATTTATCTTTCTTGAATTGATAATTACATAGTTAAGATAGGACAATCCTAATTAATTTTGCCTCAGTAAATAAGATACTCGGCGAAACAAACAACATAAATTCCGGAAACAATTTGTAATGCTGTAGTACATTTATTATACAAATACTGTTTTATTTTAACACATTAAATGGCAAAATGATCAATGTCGTATAAAGCCATTCAATGGGTAACGTTAACATTTAATCGACTTTAATTTTTATCGTTAAGGTTATTCGACGGTTGTCCTTGTAAATGTATCCACATGACCCTGACATTATGATTATGATGTGAATCCAATTACTCGCACAAGGCGAGGGGGCAATCCTCTAGCGGTCACAATACTTAATTATATACACGACTATTTTTGTTTCGGCACTCTTTTTGAAATTGTGAAAAATGATATAGGCAGGCTATTTCAGTTCAGACTGCTAGACTTTGTTCTCTAATGTATACATATATGATCCATTTAAGTTTGATGAATTTGTTGATAGCTTGATTGTCAATTGAATCTTAACATAGCTATGCTTTAAAGATATAGGCGATGAGGTTGTATGATACTAACCTCAATCGTTTACATATACATATTACTATGTATATACAATATATAACAAAGGGATTAAAGCATGTGTATGCGTTCTAAAAGGTGACGGTGGCCTCTTAGTTCTACAATATTAAGTACACGATGAATGAACATATTTGCCTACATATTCACAATAAAGTCGTTAAAATTTTATTACCACGAGAAATTCTGAGTAAAAAAATATCTGAACAACTTTAGCAAGCAAATTAGAATTCTAAATTATGACTACATCTAAATAATTTTAAATAAATAATTTTAAAATAATTTGCTCTTCAATGTAATTTAAACAAGTTCATTGACTGTGAATAATAAGGTATTCACAAAGTGCTGTAAAATAATTTGAAAGGAAAATGGACGTTAGAAAAACAGACAAGTTATTTTAGCGGCACGGAATCGGTGGATCGTTGTCTATTGTTACTGTGGAATATGATACAATAATATGTTCATTCTCCGTGTCTGCTCTCATCAGAAACCTCCTAACACTTATTTCTACTGAACGTTACGAGATACTCTTGGAGTATCTTATCGATATGACCGCATCCTATCTGTTCATCTTTGATCCGATAGCAAATTGTCTATAACTTTGGTATATAATTAAATGTCAATAATAGGTAATACGATTCGATATCCATATAGTTCGTAATTCAATTAGATGTGAACATATGAAGACGCGAGTGAGTGTCTTAAAACAAAATTAGTATTTAGACTAACTTCGCAAGCGAAATAAATGTAGGTTATTTACGATCCCCTGTGATCCCGGGACATTTGCTTACCATAGCCACAAACTACTGCAATTTGCGGCCAAGGCATATCTAAGTCTTCCTATAATCTCAAAGGACTGCCGAGGATTATTTTTGAGCTATACATATCCTTTAAAACTCTTATAGTAATCGACAAAAAAATATATATCATGATATAGGCCGTATAACTTGCAAAACATGTTATTAAGTCACGTGTTAATAATTCAGGGCGTGTAAACTTTTAAGGCTTAACGCGTGCCAGAGGCTGGCGCTCTGCGAGATATTTCTGGCACGAGCCTGTCATTTCATCGGCTAATGTGTTTTTGAATTGCGCATAAACCAAAAGTTAACTACCATTGAGAATTATATAATGGCAACAAAAAACATTTATATGTGCTATAAATCACTAACTTAAAACAGTTCGTATAATCTCTTTGGTATGTATACTAACTACTATTAAACACTTAAGATACAGTATATACAATGTGTTATAACTATAAAATTCAATTAATGAAGCTGTCTTATAGTTATAAATTTGTAGAACATCTAGTTTGAACGAAATATTTCAAAAGTGATAACTACATTACTCATATCGATAGATATCTTATAAACTCTATATCTATTTAAACTACTCTATCGGCATCTGTGATTTTTTTTTAAATTAGATAAGATTCAATGTCTTTTAATAAAACTGTGAAAGGAACTAACACTGACGATCGTATTCGAATTGAATCGAACTCGACTTTGACACTGAATTCGAGAAAATTCTAATTCTTACATTCATAAACAACATTTCAATATTTCAGTTCTATTACTGAATTGAACTCGAAGGTTATTCGAAGTTCAAAAAAATATGTTTAAGATAATATGTTGCGATTCCCTACATAACCTACAGACCGAGCAATGAGCTCATAAGGTGCTGACCAGTTCTAAGCTTTCATTGATTAAATTCTGCGCCTTCTCATCCTCCTCGGCATCGGGATCGTAGTCGAGAAGGGTGTATTCCGTGTGAATGCTGCAGCTGTCCTCGCTGTCATTCACGTTGAAATACGTCACCGTGGCATAGCATACAGGCCGCTGATGAGCCGGGCTGCTCCGAGTCGAGTCGTATGCGGAGTCCGATCGTGCGCAATTGGAGTCCGGGTAGCTCTTGAGGCTGTCGTTGTGGGAGCCGTCGTAGCTGTTGTAGCTGCTATAGTACGAAGCGTTTTCGTAGGACTCGTTGGCGATGCGCAGAGGTGGCATGGACGTTCGGCAGGAGCAGAAACGTTGCAAGTCGATCTCGGGGCGTGCGTCGACAGTGCCGCTGTAGGAGGGCGAGCGGACTAGCGCCGGCGACACCCTGTTTCTGGACGGCTTATGTGTTTTGTTCCTCTTGAACAGTTTGAAGGCCTGTGGACAAAAAATGCTGATTTTAGCCTCCAATGAACTTGAACAGTTGGTGTCTTATATAGATAGTACACAGGGTTCATTGTAATAGGCCGGGGCCGGGGCCGGGCCCGAAAGATGCCGCACTGGGCTTCTGATTCCAAGGATTGTGTCAATCAGACATATTACTGTACTACAAAGTAAACGAAGGTCGCGTTAAATATGCATCTCAGCACAAGAGATCAATTCAATGGCTTAAGTAAAATTGAGACACTACAGTTTCCATATAAATTTCTTGAAAATTTAATGTCATAATAACATCATTTATGTAAAGCCGTTAAAGCTGAAACAGGGTAATATACTAATGGATCACATCTTTGTTTATTTATACAGATTTTTTTATCAATAAATCAAGTATTTTTGCCATGACTCAATGTCTGACGATATCATTTACAGAGTACGACGATTAAAAAGGACTGAGTGCAAAATATGCTAGTCATTTAAATAACAATATTAAAGCGTAAGCATTTTATGATCATTCGAACGCTGGAACTAGAAAGCCCAGGAAATTAAAATGCTATATTTCAAAAGTAGTTTTGTAAATCAGTGTATTACAAAAACCATTAAGGGAGGCAGGTGTACTTTTTAAAAATAATAACTGGTCCGCATAGCTTTTAGATTAATTTAGAGTAGATTTTAATAACAAGACCAATATTTTTTTCATTTATCAGTGATTGACATTGTTTTTTGTTAATTTTCAGAGCATTTAAGTACGCGATAAAAGTCGAGTGTCGTGATTGTTGAGATTAGCGTATCATCCAACAATCATCAATAACTAAATATATCGTTCGATAGCTTATCTAAAGCCTATTTATGATAAGGAAAAAAATAAACTATCGAACGCAAGTTAAAGTATATAAAATGATAAAGTGACTCTCCGCTAAGATAGATGTTTGAGGGTTAATAATGAAATCCATTTGCCATAAGGGGCTAGTAGTGGCCTTCTGAAGTTATTACCATTATACCTGCTTGGTCATTGGACGTCACAGTCCTGCTACGAGTTATCTCAATATTAATAAGGGCATCACTACATGTTGCCATTGCCACGATTCGACCTTCGCTACGAGGTCGCTTTATCGGTCTGAGGCGGCTTAGACCCTGGTCATTTGAAGGTACTGTAATCTAGTTAAAAAATAAGTTTATTTTAAAACCAACTTATGTATCGTAACATTATACGTTTTTAATCACGCTTCTCAATATTAATGTTTAAACGTCCGGACTCCTCTCACATTGAGAGGGTTTAAGGACTGAGTCCGCCTCACTGGCTAAGTGCAGGTTGTCAGACTTTAAACACCTTCGAGAGCAATACGTATAACGTTGTTTACTTTCAACGAAACAATTTATTTGAAATACGCTAATAGAATCGAAAGCAAGTTCCCTCATTCAGGAGACCAACGTTCAAATTCTATTATTCTCTGCAGTGTAGCAAACTTAAACGCAAAGATTATTCCGTGTGTTTTTATAAATTTCGAAAACAATAGAAATGTAGAGCACCGAGATAGCAAAAATAGTTGCTCGAAAACGTTAAACATAAAAATATGGACTTATGGCATGGCACACGGTTATTATAGACAACAGATTCATTCAAATATTTTACAAAATTTACGATTTCCGTTGCGCTCGATATACCTAAACAAAACAAACTCACCTGATGGCAAGTGGTGATAATTAGTTACCGTCAATAAGTCGACGGCTGATAACACGATCTATCGAAGATAGCCCGCGTTTAAGATCTAGGGCAATGGGCCAAATCGAACATAATATAAACTACAAACAATACGACCTTGTATAAACGTAAACTGTTTGTAGAGTACTAGATATGCCACCACCAAGGACAAACATTTTTCTGTCGGACAAACACGTCGTGTTTAAAATACAAGACAAGCGTCACTTATAATATTCCATAATAAATATTTCAACGACAGTTTCGAAAAAACCCACATTTTATACTATGTAATGACGTACAGACTAACCTATGACATTCAATGAAGTCATGTCATGAAGTCAATGACGTATTACAAACAATACCGCAGACGTCGAATAGTTGACTTTTTGGTCACATAGCAGTACATTACGTATATTTTCAAATACCTGATTACATGAAATTTGGCTTTGTAACAAAAATTAAACGATGATCCTTTTCATTCTCTATCGAATTTATATTGTTCCGGAAGAGGAAAGAATTGATTATTTGTATTGAATAGGCTCCTTTTATTAAATTGTCGCAAATATGCTTCATATCTACGGGAAAACGGTCAGTTACAGTAAAAATATTTTTGACCTAACAATCAGATCTATCCGTAGGTACAAAAGTTCTAGCGCTCAACTCATTAGTAACCAAAACGGTACAAAACGATATATTTATAAAACACGAACCTCCTTTTGGATTCGTTTCGCAAAAGTTGGATAAAATTTGTTCAATGATTTATAAAGTTGGCTCGTTACCAAATATCTACAGATAAATGGCCCCTGGCACGACACCCGCGACCAATAACTTTGGTGGATCACCTTTCGCGCCCACCTTCAGGGGTTGCGCAGATCGGAGTGTGCCACCTGCTACGACAATTATTTACACCCCTAATATTTCGTATTCTGTCTTGAAAACAGAAGAAATACATTATAGGTCTTGGGATCACAGCGACGAACATTCTGTGGTTTTAAAAGTAGCATATTTTTGCCACAGCTATGCACACATACGAAAATTACTATACAAATCGTAAGTGAGAAACATGTCAATCTTACAAAAACTTCGCTTCAGAATATTGCGATATATAATGTTCGTGAAATTGCAGCGATTGTTATGATGATGTGATCTTTGATTAAGAGAAAGAAAAAAAATTAAGAAAATGTCTGCTTCTCCGGATACCCGATAGAAGTGATAACTTAAATAATCTAAGTTGAACCATTTAATATTGAAATTGTTTACCCTCTCTCCAATAGATGGTGTTATACGCTAACTACTGTACATTGTGATTCCTATAAGTAGCAATAAGGATATGCTGTATGCGTGAGTGAAAGAGACGCCAGACAGTCTGTCGCAGACAGAGCGTTACGTGACAAATCGGTTTACCCTCTCATAAAAAGTTATCACTTTAAAAATCATTTGCTTCTAACGTTGATCGCTGCGTGTATATAAAAAAGGTTTTTTTCATTCAAAACAATTTTTATAGCACAGTGTGAAAAAAAAACCCACTTCGCTCGGGCGCTAACTACACTCCGTACAATGATAGACCAATTCTATCCGCGTGAAGCTTTAAAGACCACTAGGGCCAACAGCTGAAAGTCCATCAGAAACAAACGATAGACCACTTAGGTCGCTCGTATCGTAATGTACTATTTTCTCACTCATCATCGAAGGTATTGTCAGTATCACCAATCTTCGTTTTCGGGAGGGATTGCGTTACACCTGTACCTATTAGCAAGAGGCATTAAAATTTAAATAGTCTTTAACTTGTTAATTTCCGTATACGTGTGTAAAATTTGCGTACGTTACGAGTTTCCACACCAGCGCCCAGCGGCGTGCCGTCATGCGTCATGTCACGGACGACGGCCCAAACCGCGTTCTGTCGATGTACCTAGGTACTAGGAATGACGTTCCTGACCACATCATAATACGGATGTGAACACAAGTTATTCTTTACTTGGTTATCGTAACTTATAAACAGCTACTAAAAGTTTAGCTAAAGAAAACTTCATCGCTTTGAATACTGTACAGCCTTTTACCATTACGTTAAATGTCGTACTTATGTATATACGTACGGATCATATTTTCATTTTCAGACTTCATTTCATTTCAGACACGGGGATGAGAGGACACTATGAATATTTTTCTTAATTCCTAATTTCACAGATTCCTTGACTAGCTATAGAATAGATAAGAGTAATATTGAAAATTAAGAAATTTCCAATAAATATTTGCTGAAGAAATTTGTATCTCATACGGCTGAAGATGCCGCGTTTTATTAAAATCATATCAATAAGCTTTTTATTAAACATAGATAAAAACGTTATAGAATACCTACAGGAGCTTTCTTTTGTGTTTCTAGAATCAAACTTTCATAATTAGCTAATATCTTCGTAAACATGAGCGTAAAACCTTGAATAAGATTTTTTCTTGTTGTTATTTAAATTACAAAATAAATTGACGCAGAGTGTCGTAGTCTAAATGTCTTTTTGAAGATGGCGAGGTCTCGAATCTGCGAATCCCATTCGGCGGTATAGGACTCCGCAATATTAGATAGATTTTACTTTAGTTATTCCCCATTCGTCCTAGTTTATTGCGGTCTAATTCCGCCTATTCAACTCAAATCGAAAGGAACGTGAGCGAAGTTGAAATTCGGATAAATTTTCTCTCTGGGAACTTATTCTTTTGGGATTGTACCTAACACTTGCTACTTTCCTATGTAAGACTGAAATTATGATAAGTATATACGCTCTAGGTCACCGTGATGGAAGATGAATTAACCATCATATATATCAATGTTAATGACACAGCACCTTTTAGAAATGGTCCAAGAAGCAAAAAAATAGATGCATCCAAGTGTGACAAGAAATAGAGATGTAGAAATTTAAATGTCAATAAATAATTATGAATAAAGATTCATATAAAAAGTTAAATATACTATTCTGATGTCTGAATTAGATATAGACATTTACATATTATATAGGTAAACATTTCCATTTTCGTCTTAGAAGGATCCGATATGAGAAAAGTATAGAGACCACAAGACAATTTGATCCTTCCAATACCGAACTTTGTTATTTTAGAATAGTGCTAGTTTTCAGGCCATATACGCTTGCCATCAGATAAGATTGCGGTTAACCGCTAACCTAACCAGGCAGTAATAAAATAATATTACAAGATAAACCGAGTCGCTAAATTGGAACATTCCGGTCATATTTTATTCATTCTTTAACAATCCCAGAGGTCCTTAATCTTCGCTAATTCGACAAAGACTGTCTGTAACTTCAATCAACTTAAAGTTCGTTATAAATTGGAAGTCATCAAGCGAATAACTCAAGCGAATTTGTGAACCATATTAAATATTTTAATCTAGAAAACGAAATTAAATTCGTAGTGTTCAAGAAACTTTTAGTAATTAGTTGAAAGATGAATTCGTTTATAATGGCTCAAACCATAATATCAGACGAGGAGGGTATAATTTATGGTAACACTCTACTAAATATTTTTTTCAGACAAAGAAGAATGTAAGCTGTAAAAGAATCCAGATGTTGCTAAAAGGGTTGAAAAAATATTTTGATTCTGAAATATGATGAAAAAATATTTTGACTCTGTACAGAAAAGAAAATTTAAAAGTGTTTTGATATGAATAGAAGGTGTAGCCAACAAACTATTGGCTTTTAGTAGCCATCGTAAATTATGTTAAAAAATGGTATAAAGGTTATAAATCAAAATCTTCAAAACGTCTTCATCTGTGTATTGTTTTCAAGTGACTGATACATTCTATGTACAACATATAAAATAAACTTTCTTTTTAAAAACTTAAAACTTAAACTTATCATTACTATAGGATATACCTATACATAGAGTAGGGGAACTATGAGTGTCCGACAAATAGAAATAGAGGGAAGATGTGAATCCCATACTTGTCTTTAACTAATGTGCGCAAAAAAAGGAACAGGTGGGACACCTAATTTGCTATCTCTATTTTTACGATGTACACATCACAAGGCTGGCTCCCCTAGACTAGTCTAGTATAATAACTCTATGAGCATTATACATGTGTGCAAAAAGACCTTATTTTTATTTTTAATTATTAACGAGAGCGGGCCTGCACGTCAGCTGTCAAGGCCAACGCATCTAAAAGTATTTATGAATCTGAGGATTTGGGTCACATGGTAAGTACATTCTTCAATACTGGATAAGATCGACGGCCTTCTTATTAGATGGGTGTAATTTGTCTGTCATTGACGCTGATAATTTGCACATTTCCCACAGGATTATAGCGAGTTAATGTTCTGACGGAAACTCGCAAAGGTGAACGGAGGTCAGCGACTGAAGTTAAAATATTATTCTTGACGAGTGGTGGTGGAGGTGGGCCACGCTATTTATCATACTCATAGCTTGAGTTTTGTAGGCTAGCCAAATTATTCGGCATGAAAGGCGAACGGGGACAACTTATATCTGCAAAGGGCTAGGCGATTTATTCATAAAACAAGTTTCCACTTTGATCCCAAGCTATGGCAAAAGAGGGCCCAGTAGATTGTAGACGTAATATGAGTTATGTGTTTGATAACTTTATTTTCATAGTTGTTAACATGAACACATTCCGTATTTTGTTAATAAATATTTATAACAAAACTTCGGACTTTTTACATCGAAGAAGTATAAGCGTTTGAAGTTCTCTAGCTAATATGATTTAGGTACTGTATGTATGTAGCTTAGAAAACTTCAAACTATGAACGACATAAGTAACAATGTCGACAGCATTAAGTCAGTCATTTTGACAGTTACGTGACTGACAAAATGGACAATATCTGTATCCCTAGACTCACTAACTACGGATACATATCAACTCGGCACTCGGTTGATACGTTCAAAGTTGAACGAGCAACCCGCGCTCAATTCACTGATTTATTGTCTATAAATCAGCTTATCGCCAACGCTGGTAAACATGCCACGTCGGTCCCTGAGCCGCGCGTGGTCGCTGGTCGCTGGTCGCTGGTGACAATCATTATGTTATATCACCTACGATTGTAACTGTAATTGTAACTCGAGCTGATAAAATAACAATTTATTGTGCTGGAAAATTTATATAATTACAACGTAATTACAAACTATTACGAACATAGAATCGTAATAATGCAGTTGGGGACATAAATGTGTGCGGGAACGATTGTCAAGCATTTAACCTGTACGTATATTAGAGGTCAGTGAATGAATTGTCTACCAAAATAGAAAATAAGATGATTTGAAATTTCAAACATATTTTTCCAAACACGCATATAATTTCTTATACACAAAACAAATACATCAATCTCTATCAGTGTTTAGAGCGTGATGTACCGGCAGTAACAGCTATGCCATGCTATGTATTTACACTCGCAGATTACCGCAAGCGATGCCCGTTATAGCGCAAGAATGATCTTGATATCGTTTCTGAACGCCCGTTTATTTCTGTTCGAGCAAAACGCGCCAGAAATACGCCAAGTCTATATTTTTGAGGCAAAACGCCACTTTACGCACACCTGACGCAGGCGATGTGAAAATAGCCTAACGTACACATACCCAGTACACAATACTGAAGTTCCGTTCCTACTACAGGCGGTAACTGACGCTGTAAAAATATTTACCTGAATCCGAAATGTGTTTGTAGAGCAGTCTAAAGTGCAATACGTTTTAGCCAACAACACTGAATTATTATCTTACATTCTACAATAATGAAATGGAATTCAAATTACATCGAAGAAAAAACACACAATAATAAAGCTCCTCGAATATCAGTTTCAGCTTGCAATTCTATTAGAAAATAAGACGCTGTTATACATACAAAAAGTTAATTAAATTAAAATATAAAAGTCCGTTGTAAGCTCACAAAGGCAGTCTTATCGGTAAACAATGATCTCTAGACAGACCTTTTATGAAAGAGCACAGCGAACGGATTGCGGCATAATTTAGTATGTACCTATATTGTGTGACACAGTACTGTGTTTTTAATACTTAACTCACATCAATATCTTTATTTATTTTAATTATTTTATGTAGTATTTATAGAGAACAACAACGTCTCGTCTCAATAACGTAGAACAGTATACCCACAGGTTCTGAAATATATTTTTTTGCACACATCGATGTTCCTTTCCGATTTTGTGAATGTTTTCATGTCAAAAGCAAATAAGCATTTACTAAGTTAGTGCGCTTTAAAGAGTGCATCGCCACTTACCATCAGGTAGTATCGTAGTCTAGCATTGACTTTTATTAAGTAAAAAATAATGTACCAAAAAAAAACCTGACACCTAGGACTTTCTGTGCGGTTAATGCAGATAGCGTCGATGCTCGGTATTCGTAACCATTCTGAATGCGATGAAACACTTACTTGCCAGTGTAATTGCTCGTTTACCCACGTGGTTCCGCTCGACCGCCGACACACTAACACATTATGGTGCTTTTAATACACCAGTTATTTATCAAACGACCCCTTTTTAGATCACCGCGCGGTCGTAACTAGGTAATACCGGTATTGGATCGTTGCTTATATTCTCATGCAAAACGATTACATGTAAAGATAAGGTTCAGGATTTCTGGCCCTTAGCGATAATTGAATGGTTTCAACGTTACCGATATGGCAGACTTGGGTTCGAATCCTGACACCTCTAACTTTTAAAAATATTTTTTTGCATACTGATAATCTTATCATGCCTGTCGTGAAAATGTATCATGCCAAACTTAACGATAGGCGTGGGCGGACTTAGGTAGGCTATGCTATGTCGTATGCTATCCATGTCGTAAGTATATAAAAATGATGTTTAATAATATCTAAGGTTTGCTAACAAGCGCTTCCAATATCTTAATTTCTTTTACTATAACATCAACAGATGAATTTTATAAAATATTTTTAGCCGTATGATGTTTAATCATTCTACTGTGAAATTCCTGAACGACTTGCTCTCGTAATGTTAACAAATAAACATTTACTCGTCAGACTTGTCAATGATAATTCAATTATTTACTTTTCTGCCGCGACTGACAATCATACCCATTGTTTGTTTAGCTCCATACAATTGCTGGTGACGTACACAACACAGCCTCACTTTCGATTGTCAATATGTTTGTGTTGATGAAACTAGTCGCTGATGAATAAATAGTGACTAGGTGAATGATCTCTATTCAATTCGCACTATTCATTTGTTGTTTATCTTGAACATTTCGTTGTATTTTTTCGTTGGAAAATTAATCGCACGACTTTAGCTTTCTTGACTAGGTTTTTGTTCGCACTAAGAATATAAAGTACCAATCTAATACATTTTCTAACTACAATGGACTACAGAATAATAAAAAGTCGTATAAAATGTAGTATTTTAAAATACAATATTGTGGCTTAGAGCTGCTTCAATTAACCTTTGTAAAGTTCAACTGAGATGTTGCCACCACACCTCAGGAGTTGATTGTACTATGTAGCAGACAATGAGATAATCGCTGGTAACTATATAAGAGTAACACTTATCAACATACAAGTTGAAGTCAGATCAGAGATGTTTAAAAATTACAAAAGCTACTTAACGTATATCCCGTTTAAGCTCGATTGTATACACATAAATCGAGCTTAGTATAAACTGTGAAAATTATATATAAAAAAAAATACAGAGCTTTACAGAAACAAAATGTTTAGCTTCATCAACATTAAGTAAGGGCCTCAAATCTAAAACTTGTGAGTATCGTCAACAACTCATATAAAGTAACAGATTTGGAGCGTTGTGTTTATTTATAGATAACAGCTGCTTATATAACTGGAAGGGTATCAACATCAGCCAATCATTTGAGTAGAATGTTATCTAACTAGCGCGGCCACAGACTG